>MINK01172545.1:4597-29002 GCA_001735545.1 Phormia regina
ATAAATATATTAACGAATATCAAGTAAATAAACAACCAAAAATGAAATAATTGAAAAAATTGTGTTCAGATCATTTATCGCTACAAAATATATGTTTTTGTTGTCTTATAAGACGAAAGAAAGTATTCGTTCGACATAGACAGTATATTAATGAAACTTTCATTAAACAAAACTTATATTTTAAATAGTGCATTATTAAACACACCAAAAAAGTACATGTATTCAAATTTTGTTTCCATAAATATTATGAATCGTAAATATTATTAAATATCATAGCATATCGACTACTTGGCTCTGAAACCTTAACATTTTTACAACAAATTTCGCCAATATTCGTCATTCATCATTTCTTCATTTTTATGTAAAAATAATTTTTCAAACTTTTGTCGACCTATAAGCTGTAATAGATATTAAATGTATTATCAATGTCGCAATTATTAACCCTCCGTCATGCACATGTTCCGATAGTACGTAGCGCATGTATTTGGTCAGATACACTATGTTTTTCAGTACATTTATTATGAAAAATATGCTATTTTATGATAATTACACCACCTACCCTGCAAAAAAATTAGTGAGAATAAAACAAGAAAAAAAATTATTTTTGTGTTTAATTTCAAAGAAATAGTTGTTATAAAGTTCATTTCAATTTAAAATTTAATACTTATAAGAGTAATGATGTGAATGTTGTTCATTCGGCGTTTCAATATTTGAAGAAACCAAACGTAGAGAAAAAAATAAAAAAAAACATACCAATAAGTACAGTTACTCTTCATACAAAATGTGGGTATCTGGCCAGATACATGGTGCTACGTAGACGATGTATAGATTGAAAAATATCACATAAGTAAGTAGTTTGTTGTTTTTTTTTTTAATGTATTTTTTCATAACAACGATATCTAAAAATATTTGTAGGGTTACCTGGAGACTCAAACCAGACAAATTAAAATTATATTTAAATCACAGTTTTAAATTCGTAAATATCTGCCAGATACATGTGCATGACGGTTAATATTTATTTTTTATAATTAATTTCGTCTAATAACAAGTTTTATCTGATTTTTAAACTTAATCAAAGTTTATAACAACTTGTGCTTCCTTGTAATGAAAAAAAAGGTATCTCAAGTACGTAGTAAATATGTAACACAAAAATAAATCATATAAATTAAGATACTTTCTTAGGAAAGGCGAGTATCATTTTCAAATGCTCTCACTTTACGTATATATTTTGTGTCCTAATGGAACATTTTAAAATGAAGTCCTTTTTTTCTCGCATTACATATGTGTTTCTGAAATGAAAAGACTTTCTTGGCGAATTCTATATTTTTTTTTTGTTTTTTTTTTTGGTACACCACTATTTTTTCTGCCCATATGCCTCTAGCATCTGCGACATTAGAATCTTGCAGATTTTATAAACGTCTGCTTTTCGGAATGTTCATCGCTATTATACACAAAATATATTATTAAAAAAAATCGACTGAATTACGTTCATGTTTTATTCCTCAAATTCTTACTTTGCGTTTCAAAACGGATTTTTTCTTGGACCTTAATATGTCTTCAGGGTTTATTTCCTTAAAAAGATACATTTTTTACTTCATCTACCAGGTTTCCATTGATTACCATGACTTCTTTTGTATATTATTGTTCTTCCTAGCAATTGTTTTAAAGTCCCTATATGGATATTATGAAAAAAATTTAATTCTTTATTCGGTTCCTTTTTCGAAAAACTTAGTTAGTTGGGTAACATAAAATTTAGCACACGGCTAGTGAGCATAATGACAATGTATTCAGTTAACAGAATTATAATATTTTTTCCACATTCAAAAAGTTATAAGCCCAATAGCATGCATGATTTTTTTTCTTGCGCAGTCCTTAGCTAGAAATCTTTTGGAGTCTATTGTACAATATCAAGAAAAAATCATTTTTGTACATGTCATCGTTGCTGTCATAGATCCCAATTCGGATTAGCTTTTTGTCAGAATTATAAATAATATTAATTTCATTTTCGTGTCATAAAGATTGATTCGTTTTGGTATTTTTGAATGTAAACAAACCCCGATGTTTGTTTCCTACATTTACTTTATTGTTAACCATTTTTAAATGTAACTTTTCAGGACCAAATTTGAATAATAGGTTTTTTCTTGAAATTTTATGAAAATCGTTGGGTTTTATTACATTATTATTCGTTAGAAGAAAATAATGCTTTTGTTATTGAGCTCCGAATACCATATATTACAAGTATACAGTTCGTTCATGTATAAATTTTAATATAAAAATTGTAGCCTACTATCGGCTTAATAAAACTAATTTCGTTTGATACTTACACGTCTAGAGAAATTCTTCATTTCCGCCAATGTTGCAACTATCTGAAAGATTAAAAATTGGACAGCTGTGCTAAAGTTCAATGATTCATCTCAATTGATTTCATAATTGGCTTATAAGTATTTTTCATAAACCTCATAAATTGGATTTTTTTCTTTACACAGATGGACAAAGCTACAGTCATCTATCATGTACAATGTTTAAATGCTACTATTAAAATTGTGATTTAGTTTATTTATTTTCAAAGATTCAAACTACACAAAGGAAAAAAATTACAAGTCAATACAATTATTTTTTCAACTTGAAAACAAAATATTTCCCAAACATACATAAATTATTCTCCATGTGGGATATAATATTTCAAGTTGGGAGCCATATTTAGTTTAGGAGTTATGGACAGAAAATAAATCCACTTATTAATTTAGTGTAGTTATTAAAACAAGAAAGTTACCACGGAGTCTTATGCTACAGCTCTCCTTCCAACGCCCATGGGCACGCTTGGTTAGTAATTCTAGGCTAGCCCGCGCACGGCCGTCACTGCGCGAGATGGTCCATCCCTTTGCTGGCAACTCGTGGGACAAGAGTAGACAATTTGGATAACGGACAGTTGCAGGCGACAAGCACTGAAATGGACATGAATACGGACGATGAGGTGATGATAGGGTGCAGCGAGACATTTTTATACTGGAAAGTATTTGGCCAGCATCAAGAGACGGATAATTCTGGGTATCTCGACGAGATTCCTTACTGGGACCAGCGCACTGACAAACTTGAGAATCTTACTCTGCTCTGAAGATGAACATGAGATCACGTGATTTCAGTTCGTGCTCTGAGTCTGGAGAAGAAGGGGCAGGCGGTGATTTCGCGGCCCTTTCTAACCTAACCTACCTTATTTTAAAATCATATATTATTGAGTTACATTTACATCAGAAAGTTCCAAAGTCAAAATAATACTTACAGAAATATATCTCCAAAAACGATATTTTTAAAGATGCTAAAAAAATAACTGTACTTTTGCCTCTGCAAAATTTCATTTTTGGACACTCATATTAGTTCAAGAATTATGTAAGCAAAATAGACAAATAGCAAGGTAGCAAAATTGTACAATGTATACTTTAGAAGTTATGGGCAATAAAGTGTGATACTTTTGTAAAAAATTCAATCGCTTTTTGATTTTGAAATGTCATATTTTTTGTCAGCCAGAATTCTTCACCTAATAAAAATTGTGATTTGAATTAACATTGCAATTCCTTCTATATGTCCTTAAAGGATCGACAATGGACCTTTTTGGTCTCTTTGAAGGCGCGTGATTATTTCCATCACATAGTTCGTATACCTATACATGATGGACAAAAGTCACCGTCGATCTATCAGTACAATGTTTTAGAACGCTCCCCATGATCAGAAAACAGTTGAAATATAAAAATGGGTTAACTAAACAAAAAGTATATTTTATTCCAAAAACAATTTCAGTTAAAAATAACTCTTTTTTCTTATACTTATTTAAAAAACAAATTAAAAATATACAAAACAGTTCATTAGCTGCTGGACAAAATTCCAGGTAAAGTTAATTAAAACTTTATTATTTTAATAGAGTATGTTTTTGCCATTAATTTTAATAAACTTTCTTTGAAAACGTTTCTGCCATAGATGTTACAAACTTTTTCGTCACTTCCGGACAATATTCGTCCCTTCTTCTATAAATTCTCTTTAAGCATATTTGTGAAGTAATGATTGATGTTCTCGAACCCTTCTATACAAGTCGTCCCATTAATCGCTCTATTCGGTTGCATGTCGGTGACAGGAGGAGGAGTTTTAAGAGTGTGAGGATGTTATATATAAATCCAAATCGTACAATTTCCGCCTGAGCTTAGGCCATTGTCCTCTGGAAGAAATAGTCGATCAATGTCAATTTTTGAACACTTTATACGAAGTTTTTCTTAAGGATATTCAAATAAATGATATAATCCATTACTTCATCAATAAATACTAGATTCCATCCCCAACTGCCAACAACAATCCCTTACCATACATCAGAACACCACCATGTTTAACAGTCGTGCTGAATGTGATTTTCTTGCAAAGCTTCCCCCTTCCTTCTCCATGAAAAATTGTTTTCATCAGAGAATATTACCTTATTACAAAGTCTATTCCTTTATTTATGTGCTCTTTTGCGGAAAAGAAAGGCATTGTATGCAGCCTTATTATATCATTTGATTATGGACTCAGAGCGCCTTCAAACTTACATAAAGGCAAATGACGGCGATTTTGTTCATCTGTGTACTTGAATATGTATTTTCTTGCATTTCAAAAACTTTTTGGTTAAGTAAAAATTTGTAAACCGATGATGGACTAAGGAGTAGGATATAGAATACTATTTAGTGTTATGGATCAAAATTTTTCAAGATTTTTTAAAAAAATATTATATTATTTCGTACTAATTACCCGAAAACTTAGAAATGGTTAACTTAAACAAGAATTATGAAATTCAGCTAAAGATAATTAATTCGCTATATGGCTATGAAGTTTTAATTATCTTAATTGAACAAACCGTTCTCGAGTTTTACAACAGTGACTGTCTAAAGGTGAAGACATCCTAGTCATGTTCAAAAAAAAAAATCAATACGTGATTAGGAAAAGTGAAAAAGCTAATTTTATTTATCGCGTTAAATTCCAATTTAATCCATGTATTTTTTTATTTTTGTGCACACTAGGTGTATCTCACTTAACTTATGTATGAATGGATCCTAACATAAGGGTTGGCTTATTACACGTATGTTAGTTTTCCAACCTATGCTTACATTCCAGTTAGTATATAAAGAGTAAGGTGTACTAAACATGACTGTTTTACCATAAAAAATAGAGAAAATCTTAAATACTTGTCAGTGAATTATATTTCGCAATATTAGCTTTATTCGAACCGACACTTCTACCAGTGGCTAAACAATGAAGGAGAAAAAAAATTTTATTGAGCAAGAACGACTTAAGCCAGATTTTGTGTTATTCATCCTATATAAATCTTTGCATTCTTTTTCTGTGAAAAATACTCGATTATTTAGGACCAGATGGGAAAAACTGAAAGCAGATTCAAGTTTAGCATACGGAATTTCACCTAGTCCAGTGATATCAAGAAAAATTATTGAGAATCAAGTTGGCGATTTAATACAAACCTATTTTCCTTATTAATATATTTACAGAAGCACCAGTTGTCCTCAATGCCGCGCTTATAATCCCAAAACACATAAAATCTATCTAGAACTTAATGATGAGGAGCCAAACGCATCTCTACTAGAAGATCAACTAAGAGACTGTCGTACAAAAATCAAACAATTAGAGCTGGAACTCAAAAATGGTAGTAATAAGTTTACAAGTGGTGGAAATACAATTAAATGTCAAATGCTAGAAGAAACTCTTGAAAGCACACTAGAACACAATGAAACACTTGAAAAGAAACTAAAGGAGGCGGAATTGAAAATAATATACTTACAAAGGCAATGTAGTGCCAGCGATAAGCAAATAACACTTTTGAATACAAGTTTAAATAAATTAACCGGAGAAAATAATAATTTGGAGCGTAACTATAAAAACCTTCAAGTTGAATATAATCGATTAAAAAAATTAAACGATTCACCAAACACACGTTGGTCAACTTACATTGCGGACATGGTACAAAGTTCAAGTTTGAAAATAATTGGTGCCCAAATTAATCCTGGTACTAACTTGACTAATTTTATTTTGTATCTTGGTCATAAAATGGATGTTCATTATGTGCGCAGCGATATAATAAGAACAGCATTTCTTAAAGATGAACAAACGTTATTGGTACAGTTTAAAGAAATAGATTTACGTGAAACGTTTTATGAAAATGAATACAAACTAAGATATTACAATGAAACTGAACGTATTCAATTTTTCCAATTAAACAAAGATGAATTTACATATAATACTATCTTCGATTATGCTCTAAATTTGAAAATGTTCAATTACAAATCAGTATTTCGGCAAAATAAAAAGGTAATGGCTCGCAAAGATGACTATGACGATGCTATACGTGTTTACAGCAAAGAACATGTTGAAGAATTAATTGAGGAAGAATCATTGTCGGAATCTTCATCCTATTACAGCATTTTTTAATTACCTTCATTAGAATAATTTCACATAAAAACAATGTTATTGTTTTTTTTTTTAATTCGAACTTTGTTTCTTATAAGCATTTTATAATTGTTTTTAATACCAAAAACTGAATTTAATTATTTTTTTTTAATGGTACACAAAATTTTTAGCATTAAAAAAAATATTTTAATGATTCTAATTTTATCACAACTTTAAAACTATTTTCTTTTTCTTTTTTTTTTTTTTAATTGAATTCCAGAACAATTGTTTTTCTTTCGATTAATATTTTTTAACTTCTCTTACTCATATTTACACTATTATTTTTATTTTTCTTTTTTTTTATTGATTTTATTGTATTCATTAAAAAACATTACTTAGAACTTAAAAAAAAAACTCGAAAATTTTGTACATTTTGTTTTTTTGTTAAATATTGCATTAAATATTGTTGTACAACAAATAAAAATTAAAATAATTTGTTATTAACATAAAGATATAATCTTTATAATAATGATTAAATTAATAAAAGAGAAGAAATAAGAAAAAAAAACTTAAAAAGAAAAATCATAACACAAAATTATATTTCAAAATAATATAAATCAATATATAGTTTTTTTTTCTCTATTTTTTTGAAGAATAACTATGGTAATTATAATAATTAACATACATTACTAAGACATAGATAGATGCACATACATTTAAATATAAATTAATTTCTTAAAAAGTAAAATTTTATTATTTATTTTTTTTAACGGTTTCATATGCTGAAATTATACAATATTGTGTTCTACATACATAAATACATATGTATAGATAAGAAGGAAGAGAGACAGAAGGAGAAAATAAGGATTAGTAAGAGCTAAGCTTTATAAATTTTATTTATGTAATAACTCGCTACCCTTACTGTCATAGCAGCGCCTTTTAAAATCACTTAGTAATAGACGACTCTGAAGACTTTGCTGATCGATATTAACGGATTGTGTTGTATTGCTGAAATAAAAAAAAATAACATTTACATAAATAATTAACATATTAAGTGTAAATAATCTCATAGGTAAGTGTAGTTTTTTTCTTTTTTTTCATTATTTGAATTTGATGGCAAATTGAAAACTCATTTTTTCGCTTCCTCACAAATCAATTTGAATCTGAAAATGATAAGAATTGTTCTCATTTCATATAATCCATCGAACGATACCAATTCACCATAGAAAATCTTACGAATATATGAAAAGAAAAGTAAAACAAAGCAACTAGTAAACTAAATTCTTAAAAAAAATATAATAAAAAAATACATTTTATTCTGCAGCATCTCAAATGAAGTTGAAAAAATTATAATAAAAAGAAAAAAACTAAATGGTAGACATTTTTCAAAAATGCATCTTAAAATGTATTTGCATTATAAAATGCATTTTTGAATGATATTATTTTTAAATTACTAATGATCTATGTATCGTTCTTCGACCTTTCTTTTCAATCAAAATTAAATAAATATTCGAGCTCTAGGTCTTTAATAAAGACCTAGACCTCAAATATTTATTTAATTTTAAATTACTAATTTTTATATTGTTCTGCTTATATATAAAATTTAAACCATTAAACATTTTTAGAAATATTGAAATTCAAAGTTGCACACTTTTGACATTTTGTTGCTTTTTCGAAAAATGAAAATCTCGAATTTTTCAAAATTCATAATAAAATAAAAATATATATAATTAAATGTCTCCATAGGGTATGCGTACGCCAAATATTAGCAAAATCGGAAGATACTCTATAAAAAATTGGCATTTTTTTATTCATTAATACGTTGAACACTAGAATTAAAAAAAATATATATTTTCGGAAAATTATTCAGCCTAACCACAAAAGAAATTTAAAATTCTATTTTTTCTAAAGTCGACTTTATTTTAAAATATAATCCCCTGTTTTTATAAGACAAACGGAAAATTTGTCTCGTCAAAATGTATGAAAAACAACAAAATAAATTTCAAATTTATTTGTTGTAAAAAATAAAAACTGGGGATAACTTTTGTTTTTCCGTACCATAAGAAATTTATTTCAAAAGCATGATATAAAAAAGAAGGTAGTTTTACTTTCTCTCTTGGTAGCCAAGATTAACGTCCTGACGTATATGGGAATTAGAATTATGGCATATTGTGCCATAATTCTAATTATTTCGAATTCGATTGAACTACATACATATTTCAAATAGAAAAAAAAATAATAATAAAATTAAAAATATCAATAATTTGTTTTAAAATTAAGACGAACAAAAATATTACATGTTAGATGATAGTATATCTTTGTTGAACCCAATATAGAAGGATAAATCAAGAAAATAAGAACTGTTCAATGATGAGTATACATGTATGTATTCCAATCGCTGATAATTAATACACGACTGAAGAACATATTATAATCAATAAAATGTAGTGCTCATTACGTTTTCTTGATACAGATGCAGTAAACTCTTAAATAAAAAGGACATAGCCAATAGACGTAAAGACTTGTGACCCGTATGAACAATATGATTTAGTAAACTCTTAAATAAAAAGGACATAGCCAATAGACGTAAAGATTTGTGGCCCGTATGAACAATATAAACTTGTAGATCTAGCAGAGTGATTTTGGTGATCTAGTCCCGCTATATAATAATTAAAACCTCAAAAAAAAAAAATGATTAAGATTTGTAGGATGAATATTTTTATAACTATCCAGCAAAAAATAATGGTAGTCATTCTTTACAAACGACATCTAAATCACATCCAAATATGCTAATGCTTATTTTCAGCTCATCTTGTAGCTAATTTTAACATCATTAATAAACATCTGCTTTAAAAGTATTTCCATAATGTATTTTTTTTTTTTTTTTTAATTTTTCGGTTCGGTTTTTTTTTAAATTTTAGATTTTCGAATACCTTATAATCCGGGGTTTTTGCATCGAATAATCAATTTTTATTTTTTTATAATTGTTGCCTAAAAAATAATATATTTTAAACTTATTTTTAAGTTTACGATTGTATCACAATCAATAGCATTAAAGTAGAAAACTATCACAATGTGCAGTAAAGTAAGGCTTTGGTGGAGTTAATCGTTAATTTTTCTTATATAATAGTTTCACAATATGAACAGTAAATAATAAATATGTATGTCTTTATCTCTAAAGGAGGTTTTACATTATAATACTATGTATTAATACAAACAAATATTTTCAAATGTATTATAGTGTAAATACCTTTAATACTTTGTATGTTGAAATCTTGAAATCTATAATACCTTCCTTAATACATTTTAGAAATGTATTATAGAAAATAAAATGCTAGTATAATAGTGCAACATTTGATATTCTAAAAGTGGATAATATTATATATTTAATAAATCATATGATGCAGTGTTGCTAGAAGGTGAGAAACAAATTTTTACTTTTGCCACTTGAGCTTCGTTTATTTTCTTAATCGAATAATGCATTTCGTTTGAAACTTATGAGATATTTCGCTACTCTTTAGCTTTTTGCTGAATGATTTGCAATTGTGACTTTCTTTCTTATTTATACTACTTATGGGACTATGTAACTTTATGCTTTTTTGTTATATTATTATATATTCTGGCTGGGGAGCCGATTGAATTGGTGTAATGAATATGAATGGAATTGATTTTTATAGTTTTTATTTAATATTATCTTTATTCAGGAATAAATCTTTGTAATATATATTTATTGGCCTAAGAAGGCTTTTTATATTACTATGAATTGAAATAAATAAATAAAAAAAAGGTCAGGAAAGAGTTAAATGCTCCGAAAAATGAAGCCCGACAGAAGATAACATTTTTTATTTAAAAACTTATTATTGTTTTGTAATAAATTTGTAAATAAAATAGATCCAATGAAAAATCGTTTTTAAAATGATTTTTCATAATTATTGAATTTTCAAAATTATATTCATGAAGAGTTTCTTTGGCTAATGCATTATATTAAAAATTCATTATAAGAATTAATAAAATAAGTCTATACTATATTTGATTTTGAGTATGAAGCACCGTAGGAGGCATTATTTTGGACAATAAATTCTCTTTTGATAAACATATTAATTCTTTAAACACTAAAGTTAATTTTATTTTAAATAAATTATACAGTTTAAAATATAGTCTTCCTAGAAGAATAAAGATTATTGTTGCACATGTTTTTCTCTTGTCAGTGATAAATTATGGAATTGAAATATTTTCGGCAGCTAATAGAACTAACTTTGAGAACTTGCTTCGAATTGTAAATAGAATAATTAGATATGTGTATGATTTAAGTATATCTGATCATGTTTCTTAATATGTTCAATTATTTTTTGGATATTCTTTTAATACACATGTTCGTTTCAGGTTACTTTATTTATTTTATAAGATAATTAAAACATAAACTCCTCCTTACTCGTGTGAAACATTTATATTTTCAAGATCAATCCGTTCCCCTCAAATTATCATTCCTAGAATTTGTATGTCAATCTTTCTTAGTTAGAATCTCTAGAATATGGAATATTCTTCCAGTTGAATTAAGAACTTTTACTTTATGTCAAGCAAAAGTCTTATTCTTTAATTATTTTGCCTCTCAATATTAATATTGTTCCTTGTATAATCCATATATACCTACATATTAATTTTATATATTGTATTTATATTCTATAAGAAAAATGTATTGATTATTTATTGGGCTCGGTTAAATAAAGGAATTGTAAAAAAAATATTTGCTAAAATATAACTTTGGTTTTTTTTATAAACAATGTGAAATTTATTTCGTACTTATACCAAAATATATATTTGTACTAAATTTCATTAAGGTCTTCAAAATTAATATCTGTGCTTTATCCGGACATTATTAAAAGGACAAAGGAAACAATTTCGACTAGAACGTAATACTTTAAGCTATGGATCCGAAGATATTTTGAGCGTGACAATTATAAGTATATATGCATAATATCCGAACCACATATTATTCAATTATCATTCGATTATCTTTAAAATTGTGACCGGTACTTTGTGCACAAGATTTACATGAACATCTAGTTAGACGGACGGACATCGTTAGATCAATTAAAAAAGTAATTCTGAACGATTTCTTAAGACATGAAACTTTAAGAGAAATAATAAACAAGAAGTGCAGTGGATATATATAATTGCAGCATCTTCAGCAATTCGAATAAAATTAAAACCTATTTAATTCCTTTTGTTATCTTAAAAGTTTTTGTCGCGCAAAGTTTTAACTTTTTAGTTTATATAATTTCGATGTTTTAGCATTAACAAATATTTTTCTTCAAAACTACAAATTAATTAAAATATAATTTTTGTTTAGTTCATTTTGACCAACACTGTATTCTTGTTGGAATGTATTTACCTTGTTTTATTAAGCACTGCACAACCATTATCCAATGTCATCTGCAATGAATATAAGGTAGCCAAATTTATTAGACTCTCATGTTCATATATTTCAATATCAGGCAGACGTATTTGCAACTGACGTGGATCTTGAAGAAATCGTGCTAAACGTTCGTTTACCGAAGTCTTAATGCTAAAACCCGGCCGTTCGCCTTTTACACGACGGCAACCAGCTCTTATCTCTCGAACTTCATTTGGCTGACAGGGTGGTGATGAAAGAAATGGATTAGATGTTTCCCCCGACATTTCACTTTCGATCTGTTTGAGTGGCATAATTAAATGATCATCAGCAGCAATGTTCACATTACCACGACATATCGAAGAAAAGCCAGTTTTAGCGGCTATTGTTATGGGTTCGGATGATTGGAATGGTAAATGGTCTGCAGAATCACGAAATTCAGCAGCACTTGATGGTGGCCAGTTTAAGGAGCAACTATCTCCAACAGCAGTAGTGTTGGACATAACGGTATCGTCCTCAGCCATAAGCATAGAATTCAAGCTCTCCGGATCAGATTTGATCTGTGGTAGTGCATTTCGTTTTGTAAGCTTACGTTTGCTGTCATATTTTTGTTCGCCGCAAATGCTTTCGTTTCCAGGCCAATCAGTTAATTCGTCGTCACCCTCACGGTCGGTATCATTGGCAGCATGATTATCTTCTGAATCGGAAGAGCTTAGGGAACTAGAACTAAAGTCATTTAATTCCTCACAATCCATAGAATGCTGGTCGACAGTGAATTGTAAGAGACGACGGCGATTATGATGACCACTGCTTTTCTTACGATGATTACGGAAATTATTCTCTTGCTGTTGGAGCTGTTGTTGTGACATTACACGAACCTGACTCATTTGAGGCAAAGATGATGAATCTTCGATGGTTTCGGTTATATCTTCGGCTGCCATTAACGGCGAAGGTACAAACATTCCTGTGGAATTTTGTGTTTCTCCATCTGTATTACAAAAGGACGTTGCAGTGTCCTGTTCAATGGTGGCAGAAGATGTACCATCGGCCTGTTGTGCTATCGATCCTGATGATGCCAATAACTCTAATGCTGCGCTGCTTGTTGTAGCAGTTTCAGTCTTTTGTTGCTGCGAGATGCGTTCAATTTTTGACAACAAGCCTTTGTTTAATGGCAAGAGACGATCGCTGTGTGGTTTTGAAGTTGAGGAAAAACTACGTGGTCTCATCCGATACTCGTCCAAATGATTATTATGTCTGGGCATACTAGACGAATGATCGTGCTCATGATAACGATCACGATTCGAACGCTTTCGTTTACCACAAAAGAATAGCTGAGAACGTGAATTCGGATCTGGTTTAAGGACTCTTTTGCGCATTACACCTGTGCATCCTGTAAGAGTATTTGCTATGACACCACCTTCAACATTTCCACTACCAACATTACCAGGCGATAAACAATTTGACGTCGTAGAAGGCTCCAATATATCGCTCTGCTGCGCTTGAACGCCTGTCGTCATTTCATAGTCCATTGTTATACGTTTCAATTTACGCTTCCTGCGCGCATTTGGTTTAAAAAATCTGCCAAAAAAAAATAAACTACAAATTATCTTGAGTCTTATGTAGCTAATAAATACAAAAATACCTTGCTGGACTAAAAGTCTCATTTAAAGAATCCGACTCTAATGTGCCCATTAAGCGTACAGATGTTTGATTTAATGCCTTGCAAGGTAGACGTGGTGCGTCTGCTTCATCCTTTTCATCCGAGTCACTCGGCAAATGAATGTTTTGAGTATCGAGCCCATCATTATTATTCGTGTTGTTGGGGTGATGCGTAACTTGAGAAGTGCCATGGGCAATATCAGTTGGACTGCTAGAATCCTCTGTGGGTTGTGGCGCGCATGCTAAAATTATACAATTTGCATTTATCATTTCTGTACAATGCCACAATCTACAAACTTTGTAAATTTGTTATCAGCAAAATAAGATCTTACTTACGTAAATTGCCAGTTGACCGAGTACGTCTTCTTTGCTGACCCCAACGACTTACACGTGCACGATCTAGTAAGGAAGTTTCTTCCAAGGCCACTGTTAGATCATGTGAAAATTGATCCATGTTTTATTGTGCTTTTTTGCACAAATACAAATGAGACGAAAGAAAAAAAAACAGAATACGGAATTTTTTCTTTTCTCTCTTAAGAAAAAACTTTCTACGATCTTTTTTAATTTGTTAACAGTATATGCATAAGTAGCCAAATCAAGGGCGTTACACAAAAAAGTCCTTTCTCAAATCGAATATATTAGTGTTTTTGTGTATTATAGACCTTGTATGAATACGATGAATATTATTTGCCACAAGTCTTTTTTTATTATTGCGATTTAAAAACTCTTGTTAATTTTCTTACCGCATGGGCACTGAACATTTTTCCGTATTTAGCTTATTTAGTATTTATGTTTTATAAAACACCCTTTTAGTAAAATAAAAATATTGAAAATTTACAAATATTCACAAAAAAATCACTGAACTATCCAACTTTTACATTTTGCTTTTTAACACTCGTTCTACTGACAAGATGGGAAGAGATATGAAGAGAAAAATGAAAAAGAAGATAGAAAATAAAAACAAGAACACAAAACAAATATTGAAAAAATTTTAAGGATAATCATAGATTGTCAGGAAGACATACATATATCACAAATATTTACATTTATAGATAAAATTATTTTAATTTACATACTTTACTTAACAGAACCAGAATTTATTTACATTATATCGTCAAGTGTGATTTAGCACAAAGTGCAATCAACGATATTTGTTTCACTTTTTAAAAGTTAAATTCCAAAAATGTTAATCTGTTTTCTACAATAAAAAATTGTGTATTGTTTAAACATATTTTCTATGTTGACACTTGCTTTCACTGTTCTTTCGTTATTAAGAGTGCACACTGAATAGATGTACTCATCCGACCAGCTGATTATTATTTAGCGTCGACTCCAAGGTAGATTAAAAAAGTAGCAAACAAGGCGAATTCGAATTAGGTGACAGCATTGTTATAACAAATACAACATGGTAAAAACAACACATGCTATTTTCTACACTACATCTAGACTAGCCTTTTTCTTGTTCGCACAAGGATAAAACATCGACAGAATATTACACATAATATTTTTCATTTTGATTTGAATGGGCAGAACATTTGTCGAATAAATCATAATTTTTTGTTTGCGACAGGGTCACTTTGCAACTTTTATTTGAGGTTCACACGAGACTATTTCTTGTTCGCACATTGAACAAAATGTTGTGCGCATATGCATGTGGTTAGTGTGGACATGGTACAACATGAGTGTGGACTAAGGCGAATTCAGATTAGGTGACAGTTTCGCTACAACAAATACAAAAAGGCAACAACCACACGTATTTATTTTTGGGCAAAAATTTGTTTTACTGTCAAAATTTTGTCATTCAGATAAAGTATACAAACAAGGAAAAGAAAAAATGCAAAAAGTTAGAAATGTACTTATTTTTAATATATCACAAGTCACCACAAAAAAACGTTTTTATGCAAAAGCACTGATTTAAACAATTCTATGGATAATCAAAAGGACTTTCAAGGCACTAAATCTAAGCACACCGTTTGGATAAACGTAATCACGCTTAATTAAATATATTTGGGAATATATAAACAAATCTTTTTTTTAAGAAAAAATAAAATAAACAATTAAAATATATATTTTCACGTATTTAGCAAAATTTTACATTTTGCTAAATTTCCATATAAAGGAAATATAAGTCATCTGACGAGTTACTGTCACCTAATCTGAATTCGCCTAGATGTGGGCTAAACTTGTTCATGTTTTGTTCTCGTTTGCACACCGTTGTTCGAACAAACAATTAAGTCTACATTAGACAAATCTTGGTCACTCTAACCAAAATTTGACGTTTGTCGATACAAATTTTGTCTAATGTAGACTCGACGTGAGACAGGTTGAAACAGGTGATTGCGATTCGATCAATTTTTGTTCAATGCTTGGGCCATTACGCGTTATCGATTAAATACTGAGTATAAGCTTGTAAAGAAATTTAACAGATTTCCAAAGCCATATTCTATCCAGTTTATAATTCATTTCTCTATCTAATAATAAAATAATCTATAGCTAAAATTTAAACTCATAAATTAATTTTCATCATGTTCTTGGACATTTTATATTACATGTTCTCATTACTGAACATTTTATAATTTATCTGATATACAGTTAAAAGTTTAAATACTTATAATCCCATCATAGTATAATTAGAAAGTATACTCGTAAGAACAGCTGTTTTACAATTTTTTCATCGACGCACCTCGCGTTATTGTCAAATTGTTTTTGTATTCCTATGTAATTTTTTTCGTGAGCATTTTACTATTCCACTCATTTTTTGTTCATATCATTTTGACATTGTGAGGAGTAGTTTTACACTAACAAAATACAAGGAATTGTTATTTTTGTAGATGTGCGAGTACTTTATAATTATGCTATGTAATCCCATATGCGTTAAAAATTAAAACTGTTGTATGATATTTCCAGACATTTTAAGGAGATTCTTCTTTCAATTTTCATACGCTTGCAAATTACATCTTGAAATCGTTTAAAAAATATGCTTTTCGCAGACTGAATTTTACTTTATAATTGTAAATAAATAAATTAGTATTATAAGATATATTATGATTTTCTACAAACTATCTTATAAGATTTACTGCCAAAAAAATACTCGTATGCAAAAGTTTGTTTGTGTGTGCATTTTTAAAAAGTTCTTAGAGACCATATATTTTTTTTTTTGTAAAATTGTTTTATTTTAAAGGTTCGATTTCATTTAAAACAATAATTTGATTAAGGCCCGTTATTATAACTT
This sequence comes from Phormia regina, assembly GCA_001735545.1. Classification (NCBI taxonomy): domain Eukaryota; kingdom Metazoa; phylum Arthropoda; class Insecta; order Diptera; family Calliphoridae; genus Phormia; species Phormia regina. Next base: position 21,295 of record MINK01172545.1, read on the forward strand.
TCCAATAACTCGAGTCAGGATGTTATCGTACACTTTACCTTTTTTTTTGGTTATAAGTTAAGCCAAAAGTAACCAATAAGCTAAAGGTAAGAACATCTACAAAAACAACAATTCTGTGCATTTTGTTAGTGTAAAGCTGCTGCACACTATGTCAAAATGCTATTAACAGAAAATGCGAAAATAAAGGAGACGAAGAGTAAAATACTCACGAAAAAATTTTACATAGGAATGTAAAAACAATTTGACAGTACCACGAGGTATGTTAATGAAAAAATTGTAATACACCTGTTCATACAAGTATACTTTCTAATTATACGGCGTTCACACAAGGAAATTTTTCTTGCAGCAATTCTGATTTTGTGAGATACAGAGCGAGAGGGAATAAAAACGAGTACAAACTTACGTGCACTTCTAAATTCATTTTTTCTTTTTCGTATTTCAAATCAAAAACAAATCAAGGCAATGTTTGTGTATGTATTTATTTTAGTTTATTTCTTTGTTGCTTCATTTCTACCATTTGTCATCATATCTGTTGCCAATACTTCATTTTTATTCATTGCGAGCTAAACACGGTGCGCTTCGCTGTCTCTTATTAGGCGGTTTTAAATATTTACTACACTTTAAAGCGCGAATTTGTTGGTTGTTTATGTGACGCTTGCACCCGCGAAGGAAGCAGCTGATCCTTTATTTTGCGAGTATTGTAATGACAACAATTATTGAAACTTGACGTTGGGGTGATGTGATGTCTGATTCTGCTGAAAACAGAATTTTTGCACGTTGTTGCGTGACAGTTGTTAGCAGTTTTGCCAAACAATGCCTTTTTTCTTACAAATAAGAAATATTTAACAAAAGAAAAAGGAAAAACCACTAAATAAACCAAAATAAATACATACACAAAAAATTAAATATATAAATAACTTTCTGGCTTATTAATTTTAATCAGAAATGTTTTTTAGGCTTTTTTCAATGAAGAATTTATGGTAATTCTGGGTTTTTGCATACAAATGCCAAAAACATATGTCACGTTATTATTTTTGAATAATTGCACAAAATTATTTCCGTAAATAAACAGCACATCAACATCACATAAACAACCAACTAACTCGGCCTTAAGAATTTAAAAAAGTGGTCGTAAATTGTGGGGCGCGAAATTCAACCCAATTCTTACACAGCCTATATCGACCACACTGCACTGACGCCATCTATGTGTCAAATTTCGTCTGATTGACCACAAACAAACAAACATTCATTTTATTTTTATATGTACACATAAATAAGGATTTGACATACCTTGTCGTAAACCTAACAACAAAATACATACATATGTATGTGTGATCAAATATATATTGTTGTTGCCAAAAGAAAATAAAACACATTTTTGTTTACAAAATAATTTTGCTTGTCAAACAAGAATTTCGCCTCTATATTGTTCCCTATGTTTCAAACCCCATTGTTAGTTTTTTCACCGACAATAAATTTCTTTCGATGCTTGGTACATAACGTATTTTACTAATATAATTTGACACTGCAATCATTGACTACTACCACTGGAATCTATCGTAGAAAACAAAAATTCTTCATTTATAGCTGATTCTGCAACCAAATTTGTTTTATTTTTCTTTCTAAAAAAATTTGATATTCCTGACAGTTTTTTCGTATATGATCCTGTTTTTGGTGAAAATTTTTTTGAGAAACTCCTCTTTTAGAACAGAATGTTAAAAAATCCATTCACTGAAAGAGTATCTTCAAAATTGATTTTTAAGTAATTCCTAATTCGTCAATTATAGTAAAAGATCTTTTATCATTAAGAAAGTTGAACATTTTGCTGAAGCCATTACGTATTTTTCAGCTCGGGAATTGCATCCCGTATTCCTTAAAACACATTTATCTCATCGTTTCATTCTTTTAATAAATTTTTTTATTGAAAGAATGAAAAGTGAAAAAATATAATTTGAATGTAAAACAATATTTAGATATAAAACAAATAATAAAAGTATAAATTGTTTCTTTTTATTTATTTAATTATTATTATTTTTTTGCGAAAGATATTTTTCTTTATATCTTTCACATGATGTATAAAATTCCCAAAAACAATCCTTTATCATTTTTGGGTTGTAATCTTTACGGTTCTCCTTCATAAATGGCCAGGTCGTACCAGCTGTTATTTATATGGCTTTATATTACTGGTAATTGTTGTCCTTCAATTTCGAGGAAAAATTTTCATAAAATGCCTAAAATATTTCATTGTGAGTTCGAAGTATTTGGTATCGTTCAAGGTGAGTGTCAATAGTAATTTTGGAAATGTTTAATAAATCGTTATTTTTAAACAATTCTAAAATTTAACGTTTTGTTAATTTTAGGAGTCTCATTTCGTATGGTAATGTAAAAGCTGAAATGAAAATACATATTACGACAGACCCTTTAAGGAATTAATTTTTTATTAAATATAACAATGTATACTTTGGTTGTTAATATCTAGTTTTTTAAATACTCCTTATAACTTATTAACCCATTACGGCATGCAAAAATTAAAATTTAATTAAAAAAATACTTTCAAAACGATTTCGTTTGAACAATTTTTTTTTTTTTTTTTTTTTTTTTTTTTTTAAAAAACTTTTTTTTTTTTTTTTTTTTTTTTTTTTTGCAAAAAATCACGCATTTTCTCTTGATAAATTTCTTTTTGTGTTTGATTTTATATATTAGCGATTAAATTTGAAAGTTATAATAGAAATTATGTACAGTTTACAGAAAAACAAGCGAAATCTTTGGGTGTACGTGGTTGGTGCATGAATACTCGCAATGATTCCGTTAAAGGAGAAATTGAAGCTACACCGGAAGAATTTACTCAAATGTAAGTACGCTTAAAATCTTAAATAAATCTATACCATATTTATATGTGTTTTTCTTGTTAGGAAAACATGGCTCGAGAAAACTGGAAGTCCTACAAGTCGTATTGATAAAGTAAATTTTAGTGATACAAAAGAAATAGATGAATTCACATTTGAAAGTTTTACTATAAAATATTAAACACTTATTAATTGTTATCGTGTTCTGGAGAAATGTAAATAAGATTTCAAAATTAACATTAATCAGCTGGACTTTTTACATAAGAATTATTTGGCTTAAATTGAATGTTCTGGTTGAACATCGATTTTTGTATTCATTTACTTAGGTTATGCATATGTTCTATATTCGACAGGAACTTGATACCCGTTCATTTCTCACGAATAATGAAATATGCGACCAAAAGTATGCTTTCATATTTTCACATTTAAACTAATCTAAATTTATAATTGGCATTTGAACACATAATTTTAAAAGGATAATATAATTTAAATCCTATAATGTATTAAGAAAAATTTTTGTTGACTTCTTTATTAATACTTATGGGATTTAAATTATATTTTTATTTTTAAAAACTACGTTCAAATGCCTTTTTATGACCATATTTATTAAAGTAGGACCTACACAAGAGAATTTTATGTAATAAGGTGTCGGAGAAAATTATCCCACATGTAGACTAAGATATTAGTATTATAAGATATATTATGAGACTGTTGAGAAAAAATTTTTCTACATTTATGTCAAATAATACGCTTTTGGAAAAAATTCTTTGCTTGTATATATTTTGAAATGTATGTGCGCACAACATTTTGTTCTATGTGAGAACAAAAAAAAAGATAGAGTAGACAGCAATGGTTTTTATACCTTTCACGCGTCGTCAGTATCGGTATCACCAAAAATGATCAGAAGTCAGAATAATACATTGCTGACACTATAATTACATTTAAACGCATGCTGATCAAATGTAATCAACTCCATAACATAGAGTCTACATTAGACAAATTTTTATCAAGACAAACGTCAGAAAAGTACTCGCACATCTACAAAAACAACAATTCCTTGTATTTTGTTAGTGTAAAACTACCGCTCACAATGTCAAATGAGAGAATAAAGAACAGGAAGACTAAAATACTCACGAAAAAATTTTACATGGGAATACAAAAACAATTTGACAGTAACGCGAGGTGTATCAATGAAAAAATTGTAACAACTGTTCTTACGAGTATACTTTCTAATTATACTATGGGTATAATCATCGGCCAGCAGATTTTGTTTTGGTGCCGCAGATCTGTCAAAGTTTGTTTATGTTTTATTGTTTACATAAAGAAACAAAAAATATAATATTGTTTTTTACACTTCTGTTACACAAAAGAGAGACAAAAAGTTGGGTTGTTGTATTTGTTGCCTCGACGATTATACCTGTTTAGTGTGCCCTGCTATGAACAGAAAATGAGTAAATGAAGGAGAGCAAGAGTAAAATACTCTGGAAAAAATGTGCATAGGGATACAAAAACAATTTGACAATTCCTCGAGGTATGTCAATGAAAAAATTGCAAATCAGCTGTTCTGTTATAAATTTATCATAACAAAACTTGCGTCCTTAAATAAAGCACGTGCATATTATTGACGTAAATCAAGTTCAGAACTATTGATTTTAAAATAATATTTATGCCGTTTAAAAACACTTCTAAAAACCTTTTTAATGATATACGACACCATATTAACTAACTCCTTGGGAAGAAAATTAAAAATTTGCATAAAAAATAAAGATCCTAAAAATTTTATTGATATTCGAAAAAAGCTTATTTAAAAAAAATTTATACCAGAAAAAACTAACAGTTCTTTTTATACTAATACCTGGAATTATTGTGTCACCCAAACTTGTCTGGTATAGATTCAACATTTGTCGTAAACTTTTTTGTTTGAAGTCAGTTTATAATGACGTGTAATTCAGAACCAAATTTTACGTCAAAATGTATAGAAAACAACAAATAAATTTCAAATTTTTTGAATTCATTTATTGCTCGTATAAACTAGAGAAATATGTTTTTGCAGCGATTTATTGCAAAATATTTGGATAATTATTTTTATTTTGCAGCGATTTTAATTCATTTTGTCGACTTTTCTTGAATTAAAAAGCACGAATTACCAACACTGATAAGCACAAAGCCAGACAGACTGATTTTCTCAAATTTTTTTCTTGCTAAAATCGAGTGATAATAATTGCAAAAAATGTATCTTCATTTATAAAAAAGTTGTTTTTTTTATAAAAAGCTCGTTTAGGAGGTGTGCATTTTTAAAATAATTTACAATATTTATTAAAAGTATAATTAAAGAAATGTGAAAATAAATCTTTTGGTAGACACTTCAACATTTCTAAAAAGGGGTTGAAAAATTTTGTGGGTGGCGGGAGGTATATAAAAATGAATGGAAGGTCTATGAATTGTGATTGATAACGGTCTGATAAAAACTTCTTTATTTTAAATTACTGTTAAAATATAAATTTTGTCTTGCAATTAAATAGGACAATAAATTTAAAATGGGTACAATAGCATCAGTATTGCAATGGTCTTGCACAAATTGCAATGTTATCAATCCAACGGAATCCTTAAAATGTCTAAACTGTGGCACAGTGCGCAAGGTATGTGAAGGCACTCTAAAACATTTACCAGATAGCAATAGTTTGAGAATAAGCAAAAATTCAAATAATGGTGGGGGCAAGGAGCCAACGATACCGGGAGACAACAAGTCGTCAACAACAATGTCTACTTATAAACATCAGCAGCAACAACATGAACAACAAAACCAACAGCACCTTCAAGTTACACCCATCTTAACTCAAGCACCCGAAACTGAACGTGATGAAACATTGGCCAACAGGTATGTATGTATACTATTCTCCAGAATATAGAAATAAAAATGCCCCAACGAGCTTGGTATATTTTTTTATCTATTACCCTTCCTGATCTCTATGGATGTATATATAGTTATTTGCATTGTTATTGTCTGTTTATACTGTTATTAATAATTTTATGTTATTTCCGTATGCATGCGAATGCGTCAACTTTAGTTATTGTTGTCGTAGTCATACCAAACGTTGTCGCTATTCTGCGTAAACAAAAAGAAAAAAAAATAAAAAAAAAACATTGCAGTTTTTTTATTTACATACATTGTATGTATGTACATACATACGTTTGAAAAATCGATGTATTGTGAACTGATTGTTGTTTACATGGTTGTTATCATTGATTTTCAAAAACAAAAGGGGAAAAAATAACAGTCATATACAAACACACATTTGCAAAGGAAAAATTTACACGAAAGGAATTGTCAAATGTTCCAATCGTCAGAGCAATGTTGAAGCAAGGAGTAAACGAACAAACGAACAACGAGTAGGTCTACGAGAACTTCGACATCAATGCCAAGTTGAAACGTCACGTTTCGTGGATGTGTGTTTGTGTTTATAAGTGCGTTTTTGTTGGTGAGCTAGTATTAAAAAACCAAATAATTCCAAGTTCATAGTTAAATAGTTAAAGAAATGTATATATAACTAACAAATTTATATATTTTTTTAGTTAAACAAATTTAAAAGTCGCAATAAAAATAATAAAATAATTTAGTTATTACGAATGAAGAAAAAATTAAAGATATTTCTATGTCCATTAAATTGTTTGCATAACTAATAACATTAACCCAATTACATTAAAACCTGTGTAATGTAATAATTTACATTAAAATTATTTTCGCAAAACAAAAAAGAAAAAAAAAAGTGTTGTGGTTATCATTCTGACTATTGCTTTTTAGAATCGAGATGTGTTGTGGTAATAATGAATGTCCTTGAATTTTTAACGTCATGAAAACGAGCAATCAAATAAGAAAATGTTTTAAATACATACATAAAAAAAAGAAATGCCAAAAGATTATCGCATAATTTATATTCGACCATTATATATGTACTAGAATTTGCAAATCAAATTAGGTATGACAAAGGAAAAAAATAACATTTTATAGTAAGTACACAGACAACGTTTTTTGAAACCAGTCAAATTAACTTGGATTATATAAAACTACTTTGTATTTATGAATTAATTATATTTTATTTGATTCTTAATAACAAATAATTTTTATTTATATTAGATTTTAAAAAATGTTTGATTAATTTCTTAGCCAAAAATGTTTTTACTTATTTCTTTTTGTTCACAAAATATAGAAAATATTTTAATTTATAAAAGATTTATAAATTAAATGTCCTTCCCGATTTAGATACAAAAACTAATTTTTGCAAATATACGTTCATTTTACGTAAAAAACCTATAAGATATTAATGTTTATATGTATATTAATATTTAACAATTCTTAAATAAACAATATAATGTTGTACAATTTACAAAGTTAATAATTAATATTATTCTTTTATGAATTAATTGTGAATAATTTTTTATGAATTAAAAAATAATATTAAATAATAAAGTCATTATACTTTAAATAGTTTGTGACTTATGTTATATGAAACATTTAAAAAAAGCTATTAATACTTTCGATATAAAAAGGTTTTTTGATCAAATTAAAAAAATAAAAAGTAAACTATTGTTAAAGAATTATATAATTTGAATTTGTTAAGCGATTATTTTATAAAGAAAGCACTTTAATTTAATTGTTAAACCCCTTTATATTATTTGTCTTATAAATGTTTAAAAAAATATTAAAAGTTTGTATACGAAGCAGTCATATTTGACTTGATAAATTAGCATACAATCTATGTTTTGATTTTATGCAACTATCTGTCAACCAAATGCAATGCTTCGAATATCGATTTGGAGAATCCTACTATTCTAACTGAAATATGCATTGAAAATTGGGTTTT
>MINK01172546.1:0-20625 GCA_001735545.1 Phormia regina
CAAGTGTATTTTTAATTTCTACATTAATATCATTTCTTAAATCATATATTTCATAATTTTAAAGAACTATTTTTCTATTACATCCTACATCTAGGATGTTCTGAGTTATGAAAACTTTTTAAAAAAGGATCCATCTAAAACGAATATTATATCAGATCAAAAGTTGTCAAAAATGCACAACATCCCACCAATGACTCGCTAACGTTAAATTCATAGGTTTTTCATCTGAATTTGAAGTGAAGTTGGTTACTAGTTGTGATGATTTTATAACAAATTTTTTCCCACTTTTTTTTTCTGGGATACAGTTTAAATTTATATAATAATAATAAAGTAGTATTTGTCAAACTAGAAACTGTAAGAAAAACTATTAAAGTAAATTTTATAGTCTACTAAGGGTTAGATTTTAAATAACAGCAAAAACTACTTAAATATTGTTAAGTCGAAATAAACTAGATTTTTTGTCAAACAAGCATGCTTTAACAAATTTGGGTTAATTATTAATTCGAAAGCCGAAATTTCTTTTTTGAAAAACTTTACTACCTTTTTAAGGAAATATTTGTTGTTATGTAAATTTATCATTAAAAGATAATATACGAGATAGTCTTACTTCTTTGGGTCTTCTAAAAAAGGGACAAGAGAAATTAATTATGGAATAACAATATTAATAAGGGAACAAATAAAGCTCACAAAATTAACAAGAGATAATACATTAAAAATTCAGCGGTTTAATTTACTATTTAAAGAAATATTTGCAATATTTATGACGTTGCTGTTCTTGATAGATTTTATATAAAAAATGTCAAAATATAAGTTTTTTTCTGACAATTTCTTAATAAAATCTTTTAATTATTACTTACTTAACATGACATTTAACACATTGATCGGCTCCCTCATCCTTTAGCCAATGATCTGCCACACCCCGTCCAGGTTGTTCAGTAACACACCAAGAATAAATGCGACCGCGGGCATCACCTAAAAAAATTAAAAAAGCATGAGTTCATTCCTTAAATTGTTAAGATTAAAGAAGCAAATTATATATTTTGAATCATGATAACCTATGTATTCCTTAATAAGATTCTTTAGATCTATTAACAATCTTTAAATGAAAATCATAACTTACCCACATATAAGATTTTATGATCTTTTGATACTGTTAAAGCTGTTATACTAGCAGGTTCAGCATTATCCTTGCGATCGTAAGCTGTATGCATTGTTAGTTTAGATCTAAACATTAATTGACGTTGCCATTTAAAACCTACAAAACAAAAAATATGTAAAAATAATAAAACTTATTACATTAATAGTCTAAAGGTCTAATGCTCCGATTCAGAGTAAAATTTCATAAAAATTATTTACAGATTTAAGTTCAATTAAAAATATAATTATTGTAAAATATTTGTACGAGTTAAGGACTAGATACTAAGTATATTATGTTGACTGTGAAACCTAATGTTTGAAATGAGAAAAATGTTTAAAATAAAGCTACTCTGAGTTAGCTTTGGTTGTTAAGTCTTAAGTTATTAAGGACTTTTTTTTAAATGTTTGGTAAAATTATAAAAAAATCTCAGAATAATTATACAATTTAAATAATAATAATTTCGAAAATATAAATAGAAATTACTTTAGTGAATTTAACTTACCCTTCTTTAAACAATGTTCCCCTTTATGACTGTCAATCATAACAAAACCATCCGTTAGACTGGTATCGGATTTACTAGGTCGTATAGTAGCACGTTCTTCTTCTAATTAATACAAATTCAAACATTAAAAATTGTTTTAAATTATAGAAAAAACACAAATGTTACCTTCATTATTTTTCAAGGAATTTGGATGATCTACCGTAGATGATTTAATTTCATGTAAAGATTTTGCTCCTGAAAAAGAACTTTTTCTTCTTTCAGAGGTAACAGGGGGTTCACATTCCTTTTTGGGTTTATCAGATTGTGTAGATGTATTTGAGTGATTAGATGCTTCTGATATACTAGACTCAGAAGCGGATTTATGGATTTCTAAAAAAATAAAAGAAAAGAAAATTNNAGCGGATTTATGAATTTCTAAAAAAAAAAAAATAAAAGAAAAGAAAATTCATTTAATAAATCACATAGTATTTTCAAAAGATTTCAATAAAATTACCATTTTCATCATGCGATGATATGCCTTGCATTTGTTTTATAATTTCTATTTTTTTAGAATTTTCGGGATTTTTATTATCTTCCTCCTCTTTGTCGGAATGGGCATCGGGATTTTCTTGTGATTTAATTTCAGCACATCTTTTGAGTTTACGTTCAATGGGTACTTGAACATATTCCAAAGACCACATCTAAAAAAAAAAACAAAGTCTTTAATTAAATCCTCATCTTAAAATGTTATTCTTTTTAACACCTACCCTTACGACACCATCTGTGGAACCAGTTATAACCACATTTTGTTGATCCCATTCACGTATTTGTGAAAAGGCCACACATAATATTTGTTGCATTCTATCCGCACTACCCACACAGGTATTAACCGTAGCTAAAGGATCTCCATTTATAGACCATACATGTAACCAAGTAGCCGAACAGGTGGCTATATCTCCTGTTAATTCATTTATAGCCACTGCTGCTACCACACCTACATGCCCACGCAATTGTCTTACAAATGTAAAACGTGCCATATCCCATACTATAGCTGTACCATCACGCGAACCCGATACTATAACATTGTAAGCAGCACTAGCTGCTAAACATGTTACTGCATCTGTGTGACCATGTAGAGAATGACGTACCGTTAGACTTTTACGATTTGCATCGAATTTCCAAACGGTTATTACGGAACTTGTGCCGGCTGTAATGATCATTTTCGAATTGGGACAAGCACAGGTTAAAATTTCACCAGAATTTTGAGCGGCTGCTTCAGAGACAAACGAGGCGCGATCGGTGTCGTAGAGGCCAACACGCAGGGAGTGATCGGCAAAGCCCCAAGCTATGTATTTGGTATAAGAAGGTGGCATCATGACCTGGAAGAGGAAAAAAATAAAATAAAAATGTATTTGGAACACGAAAATGCTTCAAAATTTTAACATAAATAATTTCGAAAATAGTGAGCTAATCTGCCAGCCTGGTAACGAAGACTATGGCACGTATACAATTTTAATTATTCTATAAATTATATCGAACAGATCTACTTTTCCAAATTTTTATTGTAATACTGACACTAGTAACCTACGAACACGCGAATAATTCGAAGTCAGATGTTCTTTGTTTTCAATTCACTTAAATTCGAAAACTCTAACTTGATTAAAAATATATATTAAACAAATTTATAAAAATTTTCGAACAAAGTCTTATTTTATTACCTTATTTTGTTCCACAGCAAAAACAGTCTTATCCGGTTGCAATATCTGACCCACAGGACCTTTAAGTTCCTTAATGGGCTGTAAACTGGGCTTGAGATTATCCAAATTATGGAAGAACAAACGATCGGATTGTAAAACAGTAGTATTGCCTTGTATTAAAGAGCTAGGATCAATTAATGTTGAATGTCTATTGCCAGACATTTTCTTGGCGGGATGGGGTTTCTTAAACAATTGTTTAGGAATCTGGCCAAAGTTATTAATGAAACCAATGGTGGCATTTTTCTTTAAAGGATCATCGATACTATTAACAAGAAAGAAAACAAATAAGGATAAATATAAATCGGAGAAAATCAAATATAATTAATAAATACTTGTAAATATCCACATTGCCCTCATAGAAAAGATGATGGAAAACATTTATGGCCTCTACAGCGGCAGGACCCTGTTGTTTGTGGCCGAAGATTAAATCGATCCACTGGATTATAAAAAGTACGAATTATTAGTTTTCCCTACATTCAATAGGTTAAGTTATTAAGTTTTACTTACCAAATGTAAATTTTGACTAACATAATCACATTCCAAGGCACTGCGATGTAACCTTATAAATTCTCTAGGGTCTTGTTTGGCCCAGGGCGGCAATATAACATTATTTAAAGTTTCACCATTTTGTTTGGTACCTTTAGAAACCAAAATTAGTTTCATTTTTAATATTTATAGATTTATTTTAATTTTATTTACCCAAATCAAAATTATTTGAATTTGTTATAAATTCGGGGAGGTAGAAAAATTCAGGTATCAACTCCTTAACATCAGCCATATTAAATTTCGAAGCCGATAGCCAGGCCTCTTTAATACTATGAAACATGCGATCGGCTAAATCAAAATGTCCACCTTGTAAACGTAGAAAATGTTGACTGAAAGGTTCTAAACGCACCAGATATGAGCAGACTATCATAGCTGAACTATAATGTGTGCCATAATGATATGGTGGTGTTTCACCCTGAGGATCATCCCATTCCTTTTGTGCAATAAAAATAAATTAGAATTATATTTCAGTATTACAGAGAAGCTGAAAAATTACCTTAAATCTTTTTTGAAATTGTTCTAAACGTTCTTCGGATTGTGCTCCCATTGGTTTTGAGAAATCACGGAATGTTTTTGGATTATTAAAATCCAATTCTTCGGAATCATAGTCAGCTAAAATCCAGGGAAAAACTGGATATTGCATGAGATCATTATAGGAACGACCAGCCAGAGTATTTAAATGCATTAAATATTGGAAGTTAGAAATTTCACCACGCTGGAAGGAAAGAATCAAAAAAAGTTTTAGGACAATAATTTCGAAAATGAAATGTTTTAAAAAGAACTCAAATATTATATCTTTTTTAAAATTAAATTCGATTTTGCTAATTTTAAATTAAATTTCAATAAAAATTACGAATTAAAAAAAAAAAACAAAAACAATTTCAAAAAACTTACCACCCATCTTTGTGTTACGGACGTTTCACCTATTAAACTACTAAATATACCCGATGTCTGTTCCACACTTGCGGTTCTCTTTTGTCCGGCTATCGATTGTTGGGCATTATCATTAATAGCCGTAGCATGAGCCATAAAACGTTGATAAACCTTATTGCGTACTTTGCGAGGAAAACTTAACAAATAATTGCGGCCATCTTCCGAGAAAACCTCTAAAGCTATGGGCTGCAATAAATAACGTCTTTTATGAACTTCACGTATTTCCTCATAACCAAATTTCGAACATTGGCGTATTTTACATTGTCTAGTAGTGCCTCCTGAATTAGGTATGATGGGTTCATAGGCTCCTGGAGGTAAAGTATCAATATCTTTTATCTCCCTATTCTTGAGTAGTGTAAAACCATCCACAATATAACAATGTTCTTTGCCAAATAACAAAAGACCTTCAAAGGTGTCAAGACCTTGTATGCGTGCACATCTAAACATAAAAGAGATTTTTTCCTGTTCCTCTAATAATCTGAGGAAGGTTTCATTATCTGCTATATTAGTTACTTCTTCTTCTTCCTCGTCATCATCTTGATTGGTACCATCTACCGATTCTTGTGCGTGTGTTAGACGATTTTCATTGGGCGAGGGTGGCGGTGTATTTGTCGAACCTCCAGGTTCACTTTTCGACGATTGATGCAATTGTGGATGTGGCTGTTTAAGCATATTGGCATCTACGGAATGTTGTTGATGCAACAACTGATGCTGTGAGGAAGCATCAGTTTCGCAAAGTATACGTGGTGGCTGTTGACAATGAGTATAATATATTTTACTATCAAAACTAGTGGCCACTTTGTTGGCCTTTAATTGACGTGTATCGGTGCGATGATCATTTTCAGGACGATAGGGATAATGTAAATAGAAAAGCTCATTACGCATAGTTTTCTTGCGCATACGATGTGGACCCTCAGTGGTATCGAGTATCCATTTGTCTAACGTGGAAATACCCTCAGGACCCCAAAGACCTCTTTCACGTGTCAATTCTGTCTCTGATTGTAGCCAATCTTGATGAACATAACGTTGAGTATGTTGCAACATTTGTAAATATTGTTTGCAGCGTAACTCCCAAAGATCCCTGTTAAAGAAAGAATAAAAGAAAATTATAACAAATATTTTTAAGAATTTCAAATCTAACTTACTTTATTAATTGCACATGTATGCCAGTACATTCGAAAGCATGCTCTTTACTCATATTAGATTTTGTGCGCACAGATTCATCTTTTTTCACTTTAGTACGACTGGCTAAGCGTGTCAGACCTCCCGTAACTTTTTGTATTTTCGATTGAATTTGATTGTGTATTTCCCATGGTATACGATAGGAGGCTTTACGCTCGGCATCGACATAATTAAACCATAGTTTAGAGGCAAGTTCCATTACCTGTTCTCTTGTGGTTTGCAAATCAGGTGCCTTGGAGTTGGCCGGCGGAGCTGAAAGAGTTACTTTGAATACTTCTTCTATGGCAGGCTTTTTACAAACATATAACTCTTCCCAAACTCGAAAAGCGGCTCCCACAATTAAATTGCGACCCTAAAATAGAAAAGAAATATCCCATATGTTATTTAAGATTTAATTTAAATGTTTTTCTTTTTTTAATTCTCACCTGTAACTGATTTAAATCCTCATCTTTGGGTTCAATTATATCCGCCTGCGGATTTACATGCCAAGTGGTATTGCGTGTAGTTGAAGGCTCCAATATTATTTTCATATCCGATGTTAATTGTAGCAAACAATAAGTTAAACAACCTATGAATTCTAATTCATGATTGCCAGCACCAAATATCAATAAACGATGTGTTATAATTTTATGTAAAGCTTCTAAAACACTCATTTGTTCTGTAATAGCCTCGGTGGGACGAGACAACAAATACAATATGGTACGATTTAAAGAATGATGTAATTGTTCCAGCGACAATGAAGAAGATCTACGTTTTGCTTGTGCTATTAATTTAATAATAAAATCAAAAATCTCATGAGGATTACGGGTCAAACATCCTTGCCACATTTTATCCACTACACGTGCTGTAAAGTAGAAAACATTTGGGGCTATATGTTGCGTATGACTTTGGGTCAAGGGCACCAGCGAGAGAGCAGCCTGTTCTCCTAACAAAATGTCTGCTGCCAACAAATGATCCATTAAAGCTGTAATTATTTCTGTTTGGTATTCGATTTGCAATGTCATGTCAGAATGTTCGGGCGAGGCGTCCAAAACTAAATCTATAACGGGTGTAGTTTTGCCATGCATATTAAGACTTAAGGAATCTACCACTATAACACGTAGAAAATCGATAATGCATTTTCTTACAGGATGATTAGTTAATTTCGTTACTGCTTGTTGACTTGTTACTGTGGAATTCAACAGGAAACAACCTGTTTCCTCTGTGGGAGAAGAACTACCACTATTTGGTTCTGATTCTGTAGTATCTTCCTTACTACTGGGAAATAGCACAGCCACCAAGGAAGAAATAACATCACCTGTCATCATTATCGGCATAAAATCGGTGAGATTTTGATAGAGACTAAACAATAATTGAATAATGGTTTCTGGATGACTGGTTAACCAAGGAGCCAATTCACCACCATGTACAATGGCTCTAACCATACCCAACAGAACACAAACAGCTTCCGGGCATATATTCATTTTTGGTATATTAGTATTGGCTGAGACGGGGGCTCCCCATAGAAAAGACCATACACGATCTAAATCAAATTTGGTATGTTCGGTAGCTAAAAGTTTGACCGGCTGGCCCATGATTAAAGCGGTGATAAGGAAATAAAGTTCGGGTACATCCAAATGATATTGTAAAAGCCATTCCAACATTTGGAAGCCTATGAAAAGAATCACAAAAGCAAATTATTATTAACAATCTGTTATAATTTTTGTTTAAAGATAAACTCTTACCCGGTATATTCAAACATGCTGTCCTCACCTCCCCCGCTATATGCGTGGGCAAATGTTGTAAAACATTTGAAGAAGACACAATTACTGTACTCGATCCCGATGCTGGCCTATTACTCAACTGCTGAGGTCCTATACCCATAGTCTTCTTTTGTGATACCATTTCGGTAAATCTCAAATAACCACCATTATGTGTACTATCACGAAAACGTACCAAAAAACTTTCATTGGCACATACTACCACCAAAATACGTACGGCTATGATGACAGTGGTAAAGTGCACATGAGGTTGCATGAAAAGCAATAGCCAATCCATGCCCAGGGTCTTAGAGATATCATCGCATATAATATAATTGACGGTGTTGCGTGAGGTAAAGAGTAGACCGTGTAAAAGAGAAAGACAACGATTACGTAGATAAATATTTTGAGCAGTCGTATCGTATTCGGCAGTAGCAGCTGAATTGGAAGGATTTGGGGTGGGTTTCATTGAAGGTAAAATAAGGGATTTTTCGATTTGTTCAGCTTTGGGTAATTTGGAAGCACAATATTGACCGAATAGCAAAAGGTCCGAATGTCGTGGTTGTCCTCCTAATAAAGCTTCTACAAGATTGAATAAAATTTCCCGGGTAGAATGATCTTGTATGTCAACGATTATATACAGTAATTTATTGAGTAATTGCAATTCGCGCATTATCTTAACATTTTGTTTCTTTTCATTAGATTCCACGGCTAATTCTAGCAAATGTTCTAATAGAGATCTCAGTAAACCATTAGGAGCATTATGCCATATATCTAAATCACATAAAAGATCTTGAAATGCGGTAACATTGGGTATGGCTGACATATCTTGTCCGGAATTTACGGTACCCACTAAGCCAAAAGTGAGATGTAAAATGTGTGAGTTTAGTAAATTCTTTTTCTTTTTGAAAAACATGCCCAGAGTTTGATAACAGCGTTTACGGTCCATTTCACTTTGGGCTGCACGATTACTGCGCACTACACAGGTTAAGGCTTTAACACCAGCATATAGAGATTCCACATCTTGAGCCATGGCTATAATACCCAATAAAACATTGCAGCCTCCCACGGTGTCAATCATGGCTGAAACGGGATGGGGACTAAAGACTCGTACACCCAAATAACCCACTACTACACCACCTAAAGTGCGTCCGGCTCCGGCCAAATGGCCCGCAGAATTGTGCAAAATTCTTTGAAATAAATTCGAGGTTAAAATTACATTCAACAATTTATGTTTATATACAAATTTTACTTACTTTATGGGCGTGGCATTTTCATGAGAATTCATACCCAACTGCTTGGCTATGGATTTATTATCCGCTCTGCTATAAACTTTTCTAATTTTCACTAAAGTTAGCTGTGACACTGCTTTAGCATTTAAACCCAATAAAACCTTCTCCTCAGCTACTAAAGGACCTAATGGCTCTACCTTTTTACCCAATTGAGGGGCTTGCAAAGAACCCATATAATGTGGTCCCAAATTATATATTGTCTGCACTGTTTGCTGATTAACTACATCTTCCAATAGATGACATACACCTTGCTTCCAGCAAAGTCGCGAATAACGTCTCCAAATGGGTGGTGTACCTATGTAACCAAATACTGAAGTGGCAACGGGTAAATTTGCTGAACCTGCTCCAGGATTTTGTGAAATATAATGTAATTTTTGGGAATGCAAAGGAGCGCCATCTAAATACAACTGAAGGCTGGAATTTTTTAGAACAGCTCGATTGAGTACTACGACCAAATGATGCCATTGTCCCTCGTGCAAAAGATCGGGACACCATATACGGGCGCTATTGTCATCTGAACCTTCAGGTTCCCAATCGCCAAGGCCTAGGAAAGTGATAAGAAGGATAATGGATTAAAATTTTAATTTTAAGTTCGGGTGATAGTTTTGAAGAGACTGGGCTTATCGTTTATTTTCTCCATAGTTTATAATTATTTTAAATCCATCTAACTTTTATTTATTCCTTAAGTTCAAAAATTCGTAATTAATTTCGATTTTTCTTTAGGGTCTCTTTAATTTAAGTAACTTTTACTAAATTTTATTTGGGGATTTATGTGATCTTAAAAAATTAAAAAGTTCGACTTACTTTTACTTGGCGTCACCAATGTCTCTTGGGTTGACACCACTATAGCCTTATCTCTGGCCGACAGCAATATCGAAAGACACACCAAATTCTCTTCTCTGGGATTATGTATCGTTCTCACTAATGTCAGTAGCCTTACACAATGCGGATCTGATTTGGGATCAGAAAATTTCTCTACACAAAACCAAGTTGAAAATGATAAACCAGTTTGTGGTGGAAAGATACGATCTCCTGAACCTATACCACCAATAGTATTCGAATCTATGGTACCCCCAGCCGTAGCAGTAGCTTGAGGAGCTAAGGAAGGTAAATACAAACAGCCAAATCCTTCGGCGGACATATCCATTTCTACAAAAGGTGGTAAAGTACTAGAACCATGAGCACGAAAATCTCTAGGTGTAGTCATGGATACTAGAGTTTTAATGCGCGTTAAGGGTACTGGACCACCCATTTTATAAGGTTTACTTAAATCAATATCAGCACAGGATAAGGGTTCTCCTAAACGTAAAAATTCTCTTAATTCAGTAGGCTGTAATGCCTGGGCGGCTAATCTTTCCAATATATATTGCATGGGCACATGTAAAGGATTGACCTCTTCGGATAGGGCACGACGAGCTATATTTAATAGCTGGCCCGCCAAACCATAATCACACATTATTTGTTGATTACGTTCACTGCGTACTAGAGATTTTATTATTTCACTTAGATAAACTTGTAAATTAATGGCCAAGGTATGATGCTCCTGATGGCTAACACTTGGTAGAAGTTGTAACATACATAACACTACACCAGGATGCACAATTCTAGGTTCGGGTGTAGGTTGTGAGAGATTAAGTTGATTGGGATGAGCAGGCGTTATGGCCAATTCTTTGGTAGGAGAACGATTATGTTGATCATTGAAGAGTGTTATAATATTATTCAAATTGGGAGATTCAAAATTATCCAAAGCAATACTGTAGAGCAAACGATACACAACACATACATACGATAGGGAACGGGGTATGGAAGAATTAAAGCTGTAGAAATATAATGGATATAAAAATAATTAATAAATTGTTTTAAAGTTTTGTATTTCTAGAATTACCTATAATTCAATATATCCCCCGAAAACACATCATGATAATACTTTTGTGTTACTATATCGGCCTTAAAGAAACCCTTAAACTCCGGCAGCTCCGTGTGGTTACCAAAACAGCCCAACAAACGCAAAGTATCACACAAAGAAGCGGTACATATTTCTTGATGAAAAAATTTTGCATTGGCGGGCTCAAAACGCATAGCAGTAGCTAAGGTTTGACACACCATTTGTAGTAATAATATTAAATCATCTTGAGGAATTTCTTGACCTTCTGGTTCTTCTTCTTTCAACTTCTCTTCATCACACAGTTTACCATCCAAAGACACAAATACGCTGGTCAAATAAACAAATCCTCCCACTTTACGAAACACTGTACGTGTACGATGAGAATCTTTAAGGCAACCCAAAAGCATATTGAGTATTTGTATTTTAAATTCCACTTGATAAGGTGGTACAGCATGCATAACAGACAATATAAATAACATATCATCATCTCCCCCAGCCGAAAGAATAAGTTCTCTTATTATGCCCAAAGCTTGAGGACGACAATGTTTAAATTTCACCAAATCATGTATACATTTGGCACCACCACATTCTCTAAACACATTGGCATTATTGTTATTACCACTCAGCAATATTGTCAAAGCCTCAAGCACATGTTTACCCATGCCATCGGTAAGATCTTCCTGTTCCATTTCTACCACAGCATTTTCATCATCTTTGGTTATTTTTCTAACATGTTCAGCATAACGATTAAGACACGTAACAAATACTTCCAATATGCCCACCTCACGATAGACATCCTTAAATACATTATTATGCCGTAAAATATTCAATAGAGTTTTCAAACACAATATACTACAACTAGTCGAGTGATTATTTTTCAAGAGCAAGGATAAAGAAATCAATTCTTTACAGGGTACAAAATTCAATTGAAATACTATAAATTCCAATAGATCAAAGAATTTCTCTTGGATTTGAGAACCCTTTAAATGGATTCTTTCGGTAAATTGACTAAGAGTATTTTCAGATTCCAAAATAAAATAATTGGCATTTTCTGAATGATAGACACGAGATATGGCATCCAAAATGGTACAGCATAAGGATGTTGAAGTAGCTTTAAGGAAAACAGTTTGTAAAACCTGGAAAGCATAAATATTGCGTACACAGGTCTCACGAGATGAAGCCTGAGGCATTTGGAAATTTTGCATTTTAAAGAGGGCATTAATTTGAGCTTGAGGCGGTCGCAATTCATTAAAACCGCACATGCAAAGCGAAGAGATCATTAAGACCAGATTGCGTATGGCAGCCTGGACTTCAATAGATTGGGTGCGTGATGTATCAAATCTAAAAAGTATATAAAAATTATTTGAATAATTTAAAAATTCTAAGGAGAGATATAAAAAGAAAACTTACTTGAGCAAAAAATCGCTTAAGAATATATAACCCTGTGATGCTTTAAAATCATCCAATAATATCTGTGATACTTGACTAGAATCTTTCAGAAAACAAAATACCGTAACAAACATTTCCACTATTTCCAAAGGATTGCCAAAAGTTAAACGACGCATATTATCCACACATAAAGCCATACAGCCTTTGGCTATAAAGAAAATAAAAATTTAATTTTCAATTGAAAATTTTAAAAACCATTCTCACTTACAATGTATATAACTGACTACAGCATCGGTTAGGCCATGTCTTGATATTGTGGTTAATATTTCAGCGGCATTTTTACGCCATACTATATTGTGTGTAGGACAAGGTGATGTTATGGCTGAGAATAACAAAGTTAAATCATCCATTCTGGCCAATTCTTCAGCTGGATAGGGATATGAACATAATTTCACTAGCAGTTGTACGAATACTTTTTGTAATAGGGTACGACGTTCGAATGCATTAAAATCACTGGGTGTCTCGGATGGTGAATCATCTTCTACGGCTGGTAGATCAAAGAATAGATAAAGACATTTTACTAATGTGGAGGGCACTGCAGCGGCTGTCATAACCTTTAAGGAAAAAGGAAATAAATTTTAATTAGTTCACTCATAAAGAGGTTTCAAATTTAAATTGAATAACATGTAAAAAGATCTTGAAATAATACTATGTATTAGGGAGGGCATATTGGTTTGATAAAAAGGTGAAATATTTTTTCTTAACAAGTTCAAAATTGCGAATATTTGAAGACCCATTTCTGGAAAAAATATAAATTTTCTTCGCAAAATTTTCAATAGTTGTAAGGTATCTGGAATTTAATAGCATTTTTTTTAGAGTTAAGCCCAAAAAATTTGATTCATCCTGCTATTAATACAGGGAAAATATTGGATTATAATATTAGGACTGATGTATCGAGGGAGATATTATTAATCTCTTCAAAGGCTGAACCGATTTTCACAAGATTTGAGTCGTAGATAGTACCAGTGCCGGTTATATGAAAGATCTAGGTTGGATGTCACGCCCACTTTTTTAAAACTCTTTAACGAAGAAACTCTTAAACGATTGAACCGATATATTATTTTTCGATCGGAGTAGGCGAATTAGTGCGTATATAGTGAAATCCGCAAACTTCGCATGGTCATCCAGCTTATCATATCGCAGTGATAAAATAAAAAAAAAAAACAACGGATAAGTCCAAGGGGAGATATAGGTCCTATACAAAGAACATTTTAATTTTCTTATATTTAAAGAAGTATTACAGTGAAGGGCCTTAAAATGTTCTGGCAGTAATCTTTATATAAAATTTCGAATAGAGAGAGTGGTAAGTCAAGTTCTAAGTCGGGACATTCTTTCCAACTCTTAATCGACCCAGCATTATACATTGTTCACGTGTTAGATATTTGTTGTATTTCGGACGCCTCTGGATTATAGATGGCCCTGAGATGACATGGTATTTCCGAGATTTGGTTTGAGTACCAAGCATCCTTAGCGCCATTGTCTGCTGCTTCATTATCAGAAATACCAATGTGTGAGGGTATCCAAAGTAATAAAATTTGCCTCCTACTATAAGGTATGTTAATTATATCATCATATATACCCTGATGATTCTTTCGTATAGCCTTTACGGCACTTAGACTATCGGTAAAAATAATAGTTCTACTGCAGTGCTGCATAAATTATTGCACTTCCCAATGCCGATATTTCAGCCACAAAAATACCGACATTTTTGGGTAAGCGATGTTCACAGATTAATTCGCATTGGTTACCATGAAGACTTTTGACCACAGCATACGAAAATTTCCCATCGCGATAAGACCTTTCTGTAAATAATAACACATCGGGGAAAAGATGTGATATTTTCTGTGCCATTAATTTCTTAAAACAAACGGGATCGTTGGTGTTTTTGTTAACAAAAGGAAAGACCTTTATCAACTTTCAAATTGTTACCAGGTGGTATGTTACCCTTTGGCTTTGGAGGTATGGAAATATCCATATCGTCCCAGGAGGTGAATAATGTTACCTAGCTGTTGGAGAAATGGTTGTCGATGAAAGATGTTTCCAAAAATTATCATATAGTGCATCACTTGTAGTAGTAATGGCCCTTGAAGCCAAAGCGACTGAACTCTTCTCCATGAGTGACTGAAAATCAAGAAAATCAGCTTCAAATCTTAATAAACCTATTGAAGTAGGAATTAGTAAGCCTGTAGCAGTTCTATAGCATTTGTTGAGTGCGGTGTTAATTTGGTTTATGTTTCTTTTTGAAGGCCATCCATATAATGTTATAACGTGTTGAAGGCTACCAGTTGTGAGAGTTCTGCATATATTTAAAGCTGTTTCCATGCGTGGCTCCTTCCTACGGATGCAGATAAGTTTCAAAAGATTGTTTATTTTCGCAAGTTTGTTAGTCAAGTGTTTCACATGGCTGTTCCATAATAGATTCTTTGTAAATAAAATACCAAGAATTCTCATGTCTCGAATAGACATGGATGTGAAATTACACCCTCTTTTCCTGCAAACGTGAAATAATTCTGCTTTACTGGCAGGTATAATGACACCCCGTTTATTCGATCATTGGTTCAGTTTTCGGTCCAAGTTATTAAGGTTCCTTTGAACAACATCGGGTCCATCGGAAGCTATAGCGAATACGTTATCTGCATAAATTCCTATATAGTCGAACCTTTACACCTTTACTGAAAACATAACTCCTTTTCAATTTAATTAGATTTTCTCTGCAGGAAGCTTAGCGTTCATTTTTGCAAATACGAATACTTTATAGATGAAACGATCTATTTTCTATGCCGCATTTTAGTATACAAAACTTTCAGAGTACTTCGAACATATTGGAGGATATTTTTACAATTTTTTAAATCCTTTAGTAAAGAAATTAGTAAAATTACATATTATTGTGGTATCGATGGTAGCCCAAAAGGAACCGATTTTTTCAGGAAAAGGGCTTAATAGCTCCATAACTGTTTACCGTATTAAAAAGTAGTGTAGGAAAGATTTGTGGACTATTTTGTAAAATTTTTAATGAAGTATTTCTTAACAAAATTAGATAAGTAGTTTTCGAAATATGCTTCAATATATAGTGCAACCTCATTCATTTTACAAATCACGATTTATCACGAGAACTAGAGTCAATACGAAAAAAGTGCATAAGTTTAGTTAGTAATTACGAATTCCGTGTCCGCATTAATTGTGGAACCTCGTGTCGAAGAAATGTTGTTTCATTTTGCAACTCTGTGTTATTAACATTATTTTCAAAAAAGTTTTTCTGATCATGTTAAAAATCTAACAAACTTTCAAACACTTCTTAAACTAATTTAAAATTTTTAAAAGCTAACGAAAACTAAAATCTCAACACATTAACGTATACTTTTTGAACACAGTGTAGCTAGTACCAGCACTAAATTTCCATGAATAAAAATAAATGATAATTAAAACTTAAATTGTCGTTGCTATCATGTTATATACTTTTTTTAATTTAAAAAACGTTAAACTTTTATCTAAATAAACTTGAACACATACACATACATCATACATTTCCCTTTTACCTTGCAAAGGATTATTTTCATAGATATTTCAAGTTAAATACAAACACATGGTATTATACATATAAAACCTCCATACATTCTATTGTACTTAATATTAAATCTTCTTCCTCTTCCTCTTCCTCCACCTCTTCCTAGTCCTTGTCACATCTTACCTGTATTAAAGACACATCACCATTTGCTAATAAATTTAATGTTGACAGTAGCATCCAACCGCTACTTGTCTCTTCGGTTGTTTCAATTTCTAAGAATTTAACAATTGCTATCGATGCTGCCTCTGTACTTTGATTGGAGGCACGTTTACGTATTTCGCTAACCATAAGACGTGAAACTTGTTGACAAAAAGCAACAACATCCCAAAATTTTTCACTCATATCGGAAGCAGGACAAGCACTAAAAACCTGTAAAATAGTAAAGAAAAGATAATAAAATTAAAAACTTACGTTAACCATACAGCACCATAGACTTACTTTGCAAAATAATGGCAACATTTGATAAAGTTTCATGTCTCGTTCTTGTTCACTTAATGGCTCTTTGGGATGGGTATATTCATTGAATAGTTTTTTCAATGTATGCAAACTTATTTGTACACGAGCATCCATCATGGCATCTTCACTGCCTGCAGTAGGTAACGAAGAGCCACCATTGGCATTATGTGGGCCACTACTGGTGGTATTAGAGCCAGTGCTACCATTACCAGCTGGTGCACTGCCTGTACCACGCAGTTTACGCATAACATTCATATTGGAATTTATGTTGATGCCTTCCTTTCCTGGGGACTCCACTTTTCTTCTATTTTCTTTTTCTTTTTTTTTTTTTTGTTTCTTTAGAGCTTTAAAAGCTCTTAAAGATTTTTATTTAAAACTCCCTCTTGAGGGGGTTTTATATTTAATTTTTATTTTTATTTACTTTTCTTTACCCCAGTTTACACTCAAATATTTATGTTAAATGATTCGAAAATCTTTATGAAAATCTGTAAAAGAAAGTTTATAATAAAAAATCAATTAATTGAAATTAATCTTTTCGGTTTTACGCTTAAGATAAAATTCTATAGAAATGTTTTTGCATTTGTAACAGAGTATTAAAACGTTTTAGAATTAATTGGATAAAATGCTATTAGACAAAGAATTAAGACGACTAAGTGTGTGCTCGCTCGCGTGTGTGTGTGTGTGTGTGTGTGTGTGTGTGAATTTAATTGATGATTATGCACAAGTTTATAAAATAATTTATAAATCAGAGAGGGAAATGGGGTGTTTGTTGCTTACATTGAATTTAATTATTTATAAATATAAAATAAATTGCAAATAATTATATGTAGATGATAAGAATAGTTTTCCTGTCTGGGTGATGTGATTATTCGCTTGGAAATAAAAGGAAAAAGTAAATATTTTATTAAACATAATAAATCAAAGTATTAAAATGCTTTTTTATAGATTTTATTTATATCCAAGTTATATTTATTTGGGGGATTCACAATGTGTACTATCATGTCGTATTATTGTAATGTCATGAAATTTTACAAAATAAAGGTAATAACAATACTTTTTATTCATAGAAAAATTTTATGACTTATGACAATACGACATGATAGCACAACTTGTGAATCTCCCAAATATATTTGAAAAAAAGAGTAATTCTATAACAAAACCTATCGAAAACAGGAATTTTTGGATTTTTACAAAAGAAAGGTAATAACAATACTTTTTATTCATAGAAAAAATTTTATGACTTATGACAATACGACATGATAGCACAACTTGTGAATATCCCAAATATATTTGAAAAAGGAGTAATTCTATAACAAAACCTATCGAAAATAGGAATTTTTGGATTTTATATCTCCAATTTCAATGAAATTCGCTATTACTCATTGCTAGTGTTGCTTAAATAATAAACTTTCATGCTTAACACCCTTTCTGGTCCAAAATATGAGGTTTTAAAAATGAAAAAAAAACTATTGGTTTTTCCGAAAAGTGTAGTTACTTTATTGCTTTAGCAGAGCAGTGTTTAATGTTAAGTTTGGAAGGGAAATCGAATAGACCCCTCAGGGGTGGAGCTTAAGATGCTCAAAATAAAGTACTTCTGACATAAAACATTTTTAATCGCTTACCAATTTTTTGTTTATCCTAAAATTTCAAATATTTCTATACATTTTAGATACTGATGTTTTCTTTTTTTGGCCGAAAAAGTATCTACACTCTTTTTTTTTTCTCTAAAATTAATTTTTCTTTAAAAACATATAATAATTTTATACTTTTCTGAAAGGTATCTTAACAGATATGATTTTAAAATAAAAAAACAAGTACAAATAACTCAAATGTTCGAGGTTCACACCTTTCTAAATATCATATATTCTATAGGAATGTTTAGGCTTTAGTCTATATTTTTCAAAAACCCAAAAACACGAATTGATAAACGAAATGCAGTTAAGGAATCTGCAATATATTGTTAAAAGTTGTATTGTGGATTTTATATACGAAAATGTGAAAAACACATTTTTGGGATTTTCGGGGAATAAGTATTCCCCAAGTTATTTTCACTTTACTAACAAAGATTTTATTACAGATAAAAAAGTTTTAAAAAAAAAAAAAAAAACTATTTTTAACAAAAATTTTGCTCGATTTAATTCAATATGCACGGGTTCACACAGAGCAATTTTTCTTGCCGTGGTGAAAAGAATACTAAGCTTTTATTTTCTCTTTACCTCTCTATCCTATAATCTTAGAATTGCGACAAGAAAAATTGCTGTGTGTGAACGCCGACTATCTTTTATTGAACTTTAAAGTTTAATAAGTCACGGAAAATTTCATTTTTTGAGTATTTTTTCACAAACGGAGGTTATTGAGGTTATTTTATTTATTTTAGTACACAGCTTCTAAACTAAATAAGACTACAATTTGAAATTACAAACACTTGTGTTTGAAGAAAAGTTACGTCAACACTATAAATTTTTCCAGAATTTTCAAAATAACGTTTCTTGAGATATACAGGTATGTGATGAAAACCCATCGTTTTCAAAACTAATCGGTTTGAAAAATTGTGATGAACTTTATGTGAAAAATAACAATAATTTTTTGGCAAATATAAATGACAAGTGTTTAGGACTATCTAACTTCTTTATCAATTACATTAAATTAAGCTATCCCAGTTGCATCACACGTTCTTTCGATTTAAAATCGATTCGTTTTTTTCGAAATTCTTTTCATCAATCACCTGATAATGATTACATTAAAACTTAACGTAATCAGTTCATCACACGTTTTTTTTCGATTTAAAATCGATTCGTTTTCCGACAATCTTTTTCCAATCACATACCTTGATAATTTGATTAGATTTGAATTATGTCAATTTTGACCTATTGAACTTTTGCATAAAAAATTAAAGGGCATGGAGTCTTTCTAAAAACCAATACCTCTAGTGACGGTTTATAGGACCACAATAGAGTTTTTAACGTTTTCGACATGGGAATCACTTCATAATCTTTAAGGATCTTAAGCAGATCTTAGCTACGAGTTCAAAAGGTCAGTTTCATATAATAACATAAATAAATAAATAAACTAAATAAATAAATAGATAAACACTTTAGTTTATTCAAAACTCAAGCCATTTTACAAAATATGATCTCGTTTTAATTTTAATCAGATTTTTAAAATATTTATTTAAAAATACATTTGCTATAACTCTGATATAATAGAGAAAATACAATATGGGATGCGCACGAAAAAATCCTTGTATGCTTTTAGGCTTTTCTTTTCTAGAATTATGATTGCTGCGTAATGGACGATGAAACATACGTGCTGGCAGACTTTTTGCAACTTCCTGGCCAAGAGTTCTATATTGAGGGAAAAATCAAAATTCCCCTAGAAAGTTTTAAGTTTGGCGAAAGAAGCACTTCACTCATCATTAAAACAGAAATATACGTGAATGAGTGCCTTTAGTGAAGACTTCTTACTTTCCCAAGAAAACTCAGTGTGTCCGCATTTTTTGGTCTGAACTCGCTACTTCTCATTATAGTAACAAAGCTATAGAGTAGAATTTATTAACTTTTTTTTCCAATAGGTTTCATTCATTGAGATCGAAGGATATGACCATAATGGACATATCCTTTGGAGAATCCATATATGAGGTGTATTACTTTTTGAAAATTTATAAAAAAATTCACAAATTCAATTTGGGAAAACTATTTATAGGGAATGTTAACAGAATTCATTAGCTTCATTTCCACTAGGTTTTATTCATTGAGATCGAAGGATGTGACCATAATGGACATATCCTTCAGAGAACCCATATTTAAGACATATAACTTTTTGAAAATTTATAAAAATTTTCACAAATACAATTTGAGAAAACCATTTATAGGGATTGTTAGTAGATTTTCCACCAGTTTCCAATCATTGAGATCGAAGGATATAGTCTTTCAGAGAACTTATATATGAGATATATCAATTTTTTCACAATTTCACAAACACAATTTTGGGTAACCATTTATAGGTGTTATTAGTAGAATTCACTAGCTTCATTTTAGACTAAGTTTCAGTAGCTTTTTTATCGCATGAGTTTTTTTTTTGATTTGGAAACGTATTTAACTAGTCATATTTATCTTCACACCCATAGAGCGGCATTATTTTATTTATACAGTTAGGGACAAAACTATTTGTACACCCTATGCATTTCGTATATCTTCAATAAT
>MINK01172547.1:0-21448 GCA_001735545.1 Phormia regina
TATATATATATATATATATATATATATATATATATATATATATGGTAATACATCAAACCATTGCTCGTTTTGTAACTTAAAATATTAAGTTGAAGTCTTAAATATTACTTGAGACCCTTTGTGCACGTTCTAAATGTTCGGAGGAACATTTGAAGTCCAATTTTCATATATTATTAGAGGGTCGTGCAGAACAATTGTACTGGTTCTTTACGAGACGGAATCGTAAAATCGGGAAAGTGCGGCTATGTATTGACTTTAGGAAATTAAATGATGTAACTAAGAAAGACTCTTACCCATTGCCCCATATAAACGGTCTACTAAGTAGACTTAAGGAAGGATACATTCTACATTAGTGGAATTGTCTCAAAAGATGCTTTTCTATAGATCAAGAATCCTCGAAGGGAAAGACCGCCTTTGCGATACCTGGGAAACCATTGTTCCATTACAAATACATACCTTTCAGGTTATGTAATGGCCCTCAGACCATGAGCCGTCTCATGGACAAAGTCATTCTCTCGCATTGGTTTGTAGCTCAGATTTTCATAAACATATAGAATTATTACCTTAGGTAGCTTCGTGTCTTAAGGCTGACAAATATAACAATCAATATAGGCAAGAGTAAATTCTGTCAAAAAGAAATTTTATATTTGGGATACACCATGGAAAACGGATGTTTTACCTAAGACACCGAAACAAGTGCGGAGGTTTATAGGGATGGTGAATTGGTATCGTTCATTCATAAACAATTTTGCTAATCTAGCTGGACCTTTAACTGACGGCTTAAAAAAGTCAAAGGGTAATTTTTTGTTGACAGAAGAGGCAAGACAATCGTTTGAAAAATTGAAGGATGCTTTATCATCTGCGCCGGTATTAGCACAGCCAGATTTTAAAAAAGAGTTTATTATACAATGTGATGCTTCCAAAGTAGGTGTGGTGGCGTATTATTTCAATACGATATCCAAGGGCGGGAACATCCGATAGCCTATGTTTCACAAAAGCTTAAAAAAGCCCAAAGAAACTATACGGTAACCGAACTAGAATGTTTGGCGACAATTTTTAGTGTGAATAAGTTTAGGCCTTATATCTTTAAAATGGCTTATATCGGAGAAGGACTTAAGTGGTATTTAAGCTGAGCCTTAAACTCCAGCGGTACACATTCGGAATTGAACATAGGAAGGGATCATTAAACATAGTACCCGTTTGCCTATCTAGAACGGATATTGATGTCCTTACAATAGCTAATTTTCCCTTTGAATTTGTAATAAACCCTGCTCATGATTCTGGACTTTCATGTCATGGAGAATTAATGAAAGCATTGTCAAAAATTTGTCAGAAATACTTTTGGCCGATAATGGTTAAGTATGTTAAGGCTTATCTGGATAGTTGTGATGCTTGTAAAAGCATAAAATCCTCAAATAAAATTTCCATACCTCAAATAGGAAATCAAGTGACCACAAACAGACCACTTGAGAGGATATATTGCGATTTCTTAGGGCGTTATACATTTACCAAAGCAAAAAATTCAATAATATTCATCTGTCTTCACCACCTGACAAAATTTGTTTTTCTAAAACCTTTCAAAGCAGCTACTACATCGAACGTTATTTTGTTCTTCGAGTCAGAACTCTTTCCAACCTTTGGAGTCCCTAGATATATCCATAGTGATAACGCTAAACAGTTTCTGTCGACAGAAATGAACGATTTTTATGTTGGCACGCTTAAATGCCTCAGAGTGTGCCAACCGAGAGATACGAAAATTAGATGTTTTCTACAGTGACATAAAGAACATAGAGATTGGGATGAGTATATTCCCGAAATTTTATCGATATTGAGAAGCGACTGTCATACCGCTATTAAATGTTCTCAATTTGGGCAAAATATGGTTCAACATGGTTCCACATATAAAATTTCAGACAAAATTGGATGCTTAGCTGGCGAAGACATAAGTGTGTTAAATAACTTTGACAAATTGACAAAAGTGAGGGAAATATTCGCATAAACTTGACAACAGCATACGATAAAGCCACAAAAACTTATAATCTACTTTTGTCCAAATATTTGAAAAGTAAGAGATAAAAAAGGGGATAACCTGTATGACCTTGAAGACGAAAATGGGAATTATATTGGAAAAAATCATGCCTCAGATCTTAAATCATAAATTATGTCCGGCTATTGTGGGTCGTGCTACACGTTGACTTGATTAATAAAAATTGTATCCATGTTAATATCAAAACAGAAATTATGATAAATTTTAGGCAACAAACCATACGAGCTATTCGTTTTGTTATCCATTAACAACTTTCAAACAAATTAAAATATTAGGAAAATCTTTAATTCTTTCAAAAATTTATTTCGAAAAATGATTTAAATTTTAAATATGTTAATAACTAAATAAATTATTCAAAATCAAAGTATTACAACAAATTAAAACCAAATTTTATATACACAGAGAAAAAAAATATTTTCATAAAACAATTTCAATTAAATAATTAATCAAAATTTTATAGCATTTCAAATATTTTATTTTATAAAAAATAAGAAATAAAAAGTTTTACAAAATTAATAATTCTAATTTCAATGCATATTTAATTATTTTATTAATTGAAGCTCAACCTATGAAAAAAATATAATAATAATTAAAATTGCATATTCAATTATTCAAATTTTGTTGCAGTGTACACTAAGTTTAATTTGTTTAATTTCTATGTAAACGTGAAACAGTAAGCGAAAAATCGGTTTCCTTTTCGAACTTTAATTTAATCAATTTCTTGTTCGAAGCAGGTTTGTTGCGATTTTTTCTAATATTAGTTATTAGGTTGAGGATTCTTTCCCTTTCTTAAAATTAAAATCCAAGATCAAGGTTAAATGTTAGTTGTTTTGATCATTCACGCAACACGTATATATGTTTCATTTCATTCATATTTACAAGCATACATACATATGTACTCTCTCTTAAATCTCATAACAAAAGTGCTTAATGCGCAAGATGTTTGCGCCCTTTACTATGCAAGTGCCACTTTTGATGACTTAATTGGCAAAAACCTTAAATTTCCCTAAATTTTTCTTGGATAATGTCCTTATAAAACCAGCAAAAACTTTTTGGTTTTCGGTAATGACAACTACTTATTAAAGTACTTTCCTNNTACTTTCCTAGAAAGTAGGCATCATTATTATTTGCCTTCTCTACATAAATAAGTACTCATTAGTATAATTGTAGAGTAAGTTACAATCACATGGATCAATTGTCTAGAGCGCAGGATTAGCAACCAGAAGGTTGCCGGTTCAACCCCATTCTGATGCTATTCGTTTTATTAACAAAATGGTTAATTATTAAAAATATTAAAAATATATTTTATGCTAAAAGTTTTTTAGCTTTTAATATTAAGTGAGAGATGGTGTACTAAGTAAGACGTTACATCAGTATTAATCTAATGAGAAGTATGACATTTTTGAAAAATGCTCATACGTTGGGCTCCAAAATGTGACAAACCATTGTTGGTTTTGTGGAGTTGGCACGCTGGTCGTAGCACGTCTTAAGCTCGCCGGAAATGGTAGTGGTTCTTTCCACAAAGTTTGTACACATTTGAATAAAGTTTCGTGGCAGCTAGTAAAATAGTTTCACATATAATTTGTTGAAGTGTAGAAACAGACGGAAATTTGACAGCAAATAGTTTCCTTTATTTTGAGTGTAGAATTCCAATAGTCACCATCCTTGGCTTCTGTTCACCCTTACATTCATTTCCAGCAGCCCCTAATGAAAACTTACCAAAATCACCTCGATTCACATCATTACCTTGATTTATTTTAGCATTCCATTATGATAATATCTCAGTAATACATTTATATTATAATACCAGTGGTTTATAAATTTTCTATTAGAAGAACAATAATGCTTACAATATTATATAATATACTATTGAAATACCTATTTTTTATAAATCTTCAAATATATACAGCATCATAGATTTAACAAAACAAAAAAGGTAAAAAGAAATATATTTAAAAAAAAATATGTATATATTTATAAAGAATCAAATGCTTTATTATTACTATTATTATGTTTATATTTGGTGTATATTTTTAATTTCTTTATTTATTTGTTTATTTATTTATATATTTATTTAATTTATTTATATATTTTAATTATTAATTTTATGCATATAAATATATAAAGTACATAAATTTTATCGTTTTACTTGGGTTTTAACATAAGGGTTACTAAAAGTGATTTTTTTCTTATTTAGAATAGGAAAATGTTTCGAAAATATTATTTTTCATATTGTTATTTGATGTTAGTAAGTAATTAATATATACAATTTTACTGATTTATTTTGTTAACGATCACTTAATAATCTTGTAAAAGCACATTAAACATGTAACACAAGGACGAATGGGTCACGTGTTATTGGTTGAAGGTGACTTTCTTGTATATAAGTCATGCCTTCATAAAAAGGTCACACGGTACTTGAAATCAAAACCAGTGTCGACTAACGGTCAATAAACTCTAACAGTTAAATTTTTCCTACCAGCTTTCAGCATACATATTTGGCAGCTCACTGCCAAATTTATTGTTTTAATACTTCCCATCCTTGGCTAACAATGGTTGTTGCCCGGGTTGCTATTATTATATGTTCGACATTAAAAGATGTTTCTTGATGAATTGATGGCAGACTTTGGACATAATTATTCGATATAGTTCCGTTAAAGTTGAATGTAACCTTTCGACAGGTGCATTGTTTGAAGATTGTTGAAACGAGGTAATATGTAAATTAATGTTGAATTGTGTTACGCGCCAACCTTAAACTAGTAATAAAAAATGTTTCACAATATCAAACTTAAATTTCGGGCCGTAAAAAATATGAACAAGGAGCATGTAGAAAGGTTTCCCAGCTAGCCTTTATCGAGGTAAATTTGGTTCTTAACCCATATAGTTTCTTTTGCGCGTAATCATATAAAAATACTAAACATACCTTAAAATACCAGTAGTACTATAAATTTTTTTTTGTTTTGGCTTAATTATATATATATATATATATATATATATATATATATATATATATATACGACGATTGCGACACACCCTTATAAACCCTAAATAATCTAAAAATAGGATTAATTTTTTTAAAAAACATTATTTTAAACTAAAAATTTTACAAATTCTTTTGACTTAAAAAAAGCCAATAATTTAAATTTAATTTAATTTAAATAAAAATAATTTTTTTGAAAAACAACAACATAAACAAATTAAAAAAAAACAATTTTTTTTTAAATTTGATTTTTTTCAAGTTTTATATTTTAACTTTGATTTTTTTTTTGCTTTTAAATAACTTTTGTATTTCTGCCTACTATGTTGTTTAATAAAATTATTATTATATTTCACTTTAACTTAAATGTTTCAATTGTTTTTATCATATTGAGTGTTTAATTTTTTTTTCTTATATCCACGAAAAGTTTAGATAGTAATTAAGTAGTAGTTTTCAGGAAAATGGAACTAGATAACAAGGTAAAGGGTGGGTAAAGAGAGAGGGTTAATTGCATCTAAATTCTCTATATATAACCCTGCTTCGAAATTTTATTATTTTTTTTTCCTTTTATGACTACAAAAATTTGAAAATGCTACCTTAATATTACTTATTTGTTACTGGGTTAGTCTGCCTATAAGGAGAAAAGAACACCCCCCACTTTCACTGAGCACGGGTGGTTTATAGGTAGCGAATTCTCTGAAGTGCCAAGGCCTTGTGCGATCGTTACAATACCCATTTATTTTAAAACTGTCCGTATACTTCACGATCAATATTCACAGCTTGTTTCGGATATCATTCCCCCCTTGTAAAATTATTTAGAAATTCATATTTGCATATATATTTTTTTAATATATAATCAATTAGGTTATTTATAAGTATTTTATAAAAATTTGAAAAAAATACGTTTTTTGCTTTAAAGGATTGACTATCCTATATAGACTTATTTTTTTAACAAATAATTAGAACAAAATAGGGAGAGAAGATCCTACGATATTTTAGATTGGGTTTTGCTTTGTGTAATGGCCTCTTGGTACTGTAAAATAGGATACAATATCTTTGTTCACAATCGTCTATTCCGCCACTATGGAACTAGGTAGGGTCCTTAGACCTAAGGGCAAAAATTCTATTCAAAAAACTATCGCAACTACAGCAACAACAACCACTACTAACACCATTCCGTCGTTAATGTCACTAGCTTTTCCACAAATTCCCATTGGAATAACACAAACAACAACATCACCTAAGACAGAGAACACGATAACTTCTCCACAATACAATAGTGCCATAGCCCAGGAAATACGGGAGCGATACAACACCGACCAAAGAGGGCGAAATATCAGACTCAATCAAAATGTTTAGTGCGTCAGTGGGTGCTTCCCAAGCAGCGGTGTTAGGGCTAATTTCGGAAACATTACAACAATTGGTACCCCGTATTGTTCGTGATGTAATGAGAGCTGAAAGAAACCTTTCATTTGATTCTTTGCCAAACTCAAACATCCATCCACCAAGAGGTTTCCACAACAGTTCTCAGAGACCAGTTAAAATAGGAGATCGCCCACAACCACCAACCTACCCCAGTACTAACACGTATCCTTAATCTAGAATGAATGCTCCCATTGAAATAGAAAAATGGGGATGAAAATCTTTCAGTAGAAAATCTTTCATTGTAGAAGATTTTGTTTTTAGGTTTGAATCTCTTCAAGTGGACTATAATTACCCAATGACCACGTTGATTAAAGGATTTCATCATCTACTCTCTGAAATGCTTATGAATGGTTTTGGACTTTCCGTCGTGAAAACCCGCTTTGCGAATGGTCGCAACACAAATATAACCTTATACGAAAATCCAGACGCTTTGAGAGTGATTCCGAAATTCAAAGGTGTATAATAGAACGTAGACAACACCCTTCGGAATCTTCCGAAACATTTATAGGAGAAACAATAGCTCTTAAAAACCAACTCAGTCGAAGAATAAGGGAAGAAGGACTCGTGAGAATCGTAAAAGATAATCTAAAAGATGGAATATATCAATTAATTTATCCAATTAATATAACATGTTTTGACCACCTTTTAGATGAGTGTAGAAGAGCTGACCGAAATGACAAAAAGAAATACTCAAAGACACTATATCAACCGAAGAGTCAACGAAATAGAGTGTAGCGAAGAAATGGAAAATAGCGACCTTAACCTTGAATCCCAGCGTTTGAACACAACATCGACCAGGCAGATAGCGTTTTGGAATTGTAGACTCCCAGGACATACATTCATAGAATGTAGTTCAGAGCAGCGAAACATATTTTGTTACAAATGTGGGTTCGAAAAAGTAATTACACCCAAATGTCCGAAATGTTCGGGAAACAAATGAGTGGGTCGACATGTTCGAAATGACACCAATACAAAATAATATAGCAATTCAAAATAGTAAACTAGACCTACCAACAAAGAAAATTACAAAAGCCAAAAACCAACTAAAAGTAGTGAACTCAAAAGCGAAATCCGACAATTTATCATCCTCCGAGGAACGTCTGGAAAATTATAATAAAGTACGTGAAAGGATTTTCAAAGATTTCAATACAAAAATAAGCAACCAAATAAAAAAACTCGTAAGAGACATAAGAAGAGAAAAGCAGAAAGAAAAGAAATAGCTTCAACATCATTAGTTTCAGACACTGATATCAGACTATATATGGGGGTGCATGTGAATGGCTTATACCTAAGAGTGCTCATGGACAGTGGTGCCTCGATTAGTTGCCTAGGTAAAAATTGCTTGAAAAATGTGAGAAAAATGAATTACCGAATCCTAAATTTTAGGTCATCAATAAAAACCGCCGACGGTACAGGTCATCAGATAATCGGCAAAGTAATTGTGAATATTGCATACAGGAAAGAAAATAAAAGTGTTACACTTTACTTAATTCCAAATTTACAACATGAACTAATATTTGGCTATGATTTTTGGCAACACGTTGGTATAAGAATTTGCACATCAAACCCTAGGGTTGAAAAAATGTCAAAGGAAAAAGCAGATGATGAGAAAATGCACAATTTGTCACATTTTGGAGAAGGTAAAACAATATTTTTATGTTATACGAAATACGGCTTAGGTAAGACCAACCTGGAAACTCATGTCATAGATACAGGATATGCGTAACCAAAAAAAAAAATGCGTTACTATCCCGTTAGTCCAGCCGTACCAGAACTCACAAATGCTAAGCTGGACAGGATGATACAATTGGATGTCATCGAGGAAGCGGAATGGAACAATAAAACAACTCTGGTAATCAAGCCAAACAAAAATCCTCTATGTTTGGATTCACTAAAAAGATGCTTACCCCCTTCCCAATATCGATGGCTTACTTGCTCGACTAGGAGATAACCACTATATTTCTGCCACTGACGCATTTTGGCAGATTCCTTTAGAGGAATCTAGTAGGGCTAATACTGCTTTTACTGTCCAATGTAGGCCACATTATCAATTCAATGTAATGCCGTTCGGCTTATGTAACGCCTGTGCGGACTTATGGACAAAGTCATACCCTCAGAACTTAAGGACCAAAATTTTGTTTAGTGGTGTCACCGAATTTTGAAGAGCACATGAAAATGTTAAAAATCATTGGAGAGAAGATAACTGCAGCAATCTAATGAAAAAATCTAAATTTAGCTACAAAGAACTAAAATACCTTGGCTACATTGTTGGCGGAGGAAAACTTAAACCTGACAGGAGTAAAATCGATTCCATATTGAATATGAGTCCACCAAAAAGCTCAAAAGAAATGCGAAGATTTCTAAGAATCATAGGCTGGTATCGCCGATTTCTACATGACTTTACAACAATTACTGCAAATTTGACGGATACCCTTAAAATTCTGCTAAATTCACCTTTACACCAGAAGCTACAAAGGCATTTGAAGAACTTTCAAGTCCTGATTTTAATAAACACTTCTACGTCCAATGCGATACCTCAAACGTCGGAGTAGGAGCTGTTCTTTTTCAAAAAGATGATAACGGTGGCGAACATCCGATTGAGTGTTTCTCCAGAAAACTTAATACAGCGCAAAAAAGTTACTCAACGACAGAAAAAGAGTGTCTGGCAGTAGTATTGGCAATTGAAAATTCCGCCAATACATCGAATTAATGGATTTCACAGTGATAACAGACCATTCAAGCCTGAAATGGATCATGAAATAACAAGACCTAAATGGAAGACTGGTTAGATGGAGTTGCAGGGATACAAATTTGAAATCGAACACAGAAAAGGCAATAAAAACATAGTACCCGATATGCTATCAAGAAGAATTAGCAATAGACCAAAATGGTTTAATCAATTTTAACTCTGAAGCATTCAAAAATCATAATTACTTGGATGTCCTTGAAACAGTTGCTCAAAATCAAGACAGATTGCCAGACATCAAAATAATAGATAATATTGTTTATAAGAAGGTAAAGTTCAATAGAAAGGAAGAAAATAATGAAAACTGCTGGAAAATATGGCTCCCAGATTCATTGACAACAGATATATATTATATTGATTTCCTTGGCCCGTATCCCAGAAGTAAGTCCGGAAATACTTTCATATTTATTGTTCTTGGCCATAAGACAAAATTCGTACTTTTAAAGGCCATGTCTAAAGCGTCAACTAAAGCTGTCAATAAATTTCTAACAGAAGAAATTTGTTATAAATTTGGCGTCCCTGAAGAAATACACTCGGATAACGGCAAGCAATTTACATCCGGAGCGTTTCAAGAGTTATTAAATCTTTTTGGCACAAAACACATTCGATCCCCTATACATACTCCACAAGCAGATGCCAGTGGGAGGGTTAACAAAACTATCATAAGTGGTATAAGAAGTTTTCTACAAAACGATCAATATAAGTGGGACGACAACCTAAGCAAAATAGAACACTCTCTAAAATCAACAATACATCAACCGGAATTACTCCTTACTATGCTTTGACTATTTATAATATGGCATCTGCATATGAAATTTTACGGAAACTAAATGCTATAGAAGATGGTGAAACAATGATATTACCTAAATCAGACCAGATGAAAATCATATATAATAAAATCGGAAACAATTTACACAAAGCTTATGAACGAAACGTAAGATCCTATAATAAGCGAAGTAAATTTTAGAGAAGGGCAAGGGTTTATAGAAAAAATTTTATACAGAGTAACTTTGCGAAAGGTATAAATTTAGAGCTCTGCAAACCACGGTTAAAATGCCGAATAAAAAAGAACATATCAAATCAATATGAAGTTGAGAATTTATGAGGACACTTATTAGTACTAAAAACGCACAACACCTGAAACAGTGATTTGCAGACACCTTAGAATTCAGAAAGAAAGAAATTATATTTCGCGTAAACATACATAAGTTATTTTTATCAACTCACCAAACTTGTAGAAAAGTAACAGCTATCCCAATATATATATGAACTTGTGTTTTTATTAACACTTACGTCTCCAAAAAAAAACTCCCTTAAAGTAGCTAACTTAAATTTTGTTAATTCACCTAAAAATAATGAGAAATATGTATATGAAACAAAATCATATTAAAAATTTTATAAGGAAAGAATTTATTATAATAGTATGGACACAGAAATTGGAGTCCCCCTTTTTATAGTAGTGAACCTCTGTTAACATCCTTTAGGTACACTGAATTAGTAAGATCATAAATAACCTGTAAATGTTTAAATCAATTTAGTAAATTAGTAAAAAATTCATTTCGCAAATATGTTTACCAACCTTAATTCAATTTTTTTTGTTTACAATTAAGTTGCGTTGACTTTGAAAAAAAAAAAAACAAATACCCTGGGATCATACTTACATAGTTAGTTTTTTTACACATTCTACTTACCGATTATTTCAGTATATTACACCAGGACGTTCCCGGGCTTCGCTGATTTCCCAATTCATGTTGCTGCATATGTTCCTCAACATGAACCGGCTTTGTGACGGTCACTTTAACTTTTTATTAATATTTAAATTTTTTAAATCAATTAGTTTTTAGCCTTTCAAATCAGCTGACTTAAATGTCACATAGCACAAGGGGCGTTGCGCACTACTAAATAGAAATGTCATTCTCAATAGAATATTTGAGAGGTTTAAAGAAAAGGAAACAAGTGATACCATAGGGACTGGAATGCACGAAGGGTTTAGACTAAAAAACGAATACCGACAATAGCTTCTAGAAGCATACTTCTGATTCACATGGTTCATTATACGATCAGTCGCTAAAGCGTATAATTTGTTTAGTACAAATTTGTGGTAAAAAAAGAAAAACATTTTTTTTTTTGAAGAATAATTTATTTCACTTGTGAGATTAAATTTATAATTCATTTTAGCACTGAAGATAGTAACTTTAAAGTTCAATATTTGTTTTATATTATAAATATATATTTTTTTATATTAGATTAAGTTTTATAGTAATTAGAAAATAATTTGTAAATAATAATTTAAAGAATAAAAGATGTGCAACTTGCGAAGCCATAATAACTAAATTATAAAAGAATAAAAAACGCACTTACATTTGTTGCTCTTAGATCCATCGATGAATGGCCATTCAGCAATGCCTATATAGTAGGTTGGAGAGAGACAATTATAAATTTGTTTGGTGATATGATCGAAGTAATAAATTCTGTAATTCTTCTTTTCCTATCATTCATTACTTTCTAAAACAAAAAAAATTAGCAACATGTTTCAAAAAGATGCTAGCAACATGCTGTAATAACCAGCAACACTCTGCAATTATTTAGAATTAAAAAAAATATTTTTTTTTAGAAATTATGGCTTACGAATTTAACACAATTTGATACTATAAATTTTCCTTATATGATTAGACCCCAAATGTTATAATAAAAATAACATTTTGGGGTATTTAAAAGTCTGCTAGAAGTTTATTTATATGATGTTGATGATTATGACGATGATGACGAAGTTATTAAAAATGCAGGGAAATTACAAGTTTTTCTATTAGCATTTGATGTAGTTTTATACTTTTTTAAGGTTGAGGATTATTGGACGAGATGATTTGTCATCAATTAATTTACAAATCAGTTGTATGAAATACTTTAATGTAGTTTTTTAATAAGATGTAAATTGAAATAATACAACCAGAATAGGATTTTTTATGGCTGTGACCACCAGTTAAGCAATTGACATTCGGTGCCAAATCTGTAGAAAAATTGTTCGATTTGTGATAAATGTTTTAATGTATAAAAAGGTGTAAAATTTACCTTTAAGATGAGGCACCAGAATTTTGAAAAAAAAAAAATATAAAATTAAATTTTGTAGTTTTTGCAGTATCTTCGGTAATTATAATTTTGGTAATTTTAGTTTACCAATTATGATTATGAAAGTAGAAACTTTTTATATATCAGATTATGTAATCACTGAAATTTTTTTATAAAAATTACTGCTTTCACTATGAATTTTTTTGGAAAAAACGTGTACGTGTAACCTTCTATTTATAAGATTGGTAAAAGTATAGAGAGTTAACTAAAAGTAACTAATAAATAACCATATGTTTTACATAAATTTATCGAGTAGGTGGTGAGTATCCCTTGGTTTACAGTAAAACATAGATAAAAGAAACTTAACTATGTATTGTAAAACTTGTGAATGATAATTAATAACATTTATTAATAAATGCAAATTGTGTATCGTTTTTTGTAACAATGGTAATCAAAACACTAATATATTGGTTAAAATACAAAACTGTAGATGATATGAATATGCATGTTTCTTATAAATATTTTCCTGAAAAAATTTCTATAATGCCAGCACTTTACACAGCCCCCAAACAAGATAAAATTTAAGGTGTTTTTTAAAAAGCATTGAAAATTTGATCCAGCTGGCAAAACTTTTAGCCGGGTTTTATATCCTTTGTTCGATATTTACCAATGTAATTGCCTTTGAGATCCTCTAATTCGTAATTACACTTACCTACTTTTATTCTTATTCTGGCCTTCAAAATTGGATTGTTTGAAATTTCTTCTATAAACTTCTTGGCCTTCCATAAAAGTTTTTATTCTGAAGCGTAAATTGTATTTCCTTTCATTTCTGTGGAATTGTTTTTCCATCTGTTCTTTTGCTTAGTACTTCATCCCAATTTCGCTGATCAGGATTAACATAAGCTCGTATAGCTGCTATAACTGAGCGGTTTATGCGCTCAGAGGCATTTGCCTGTGGGGAATGAACAGCTGTGAGTGTGTGAAAAATTTTATATATATCAAATAATTGCTTAAAGGCTTTTGATTTAAACTGTACGCCATTGTCAGACACTATTTATCTGGGACACCAAATACATGAAAAATATCTTCTAGATACTTACACACAATATCTGCAGTTAGTTTCTTTACTGGTTTTAAGAATATTTGGAGAAGTGGTCCAAGACAACGAAAATACCTATATGACCTTGGACAAGGACCTAGAAAATCTATGTACAATTTTTGGAATAAATATTGTGTCATTGCTGGCTGACCCATTAGAGGCCGAAGTACAAAGTTAGGGTGTTTGGTAGATTTACATATTTCGCATACATTTATATAATCCCTTACACTATTCACGAACCCTTGCAAAAAATAATATTTTCTAATACGAGCAAGAGTTTTATTTATGCCGAAATGTGCGGCCCAAAGATTATCATGTGCCTTAGCTAATACATTATTAATCAATTCTTTCGGTACCCATAATTTCCAACACAAATCATCGTATAACTGCTCACCTGTTTCAAGCTTGGTTCTTTTATATACGTAATTATCTAGAACTTTCATGTCCGGAAACTTATTTTGATTCTCTAATATATTTTTTACTAGTTCTTTGTACTCATCTGTTTTAAAATAATTTGACTCTAAATCAATAATATTATCTGTTAAACTGCAAACTACTAAATCGGGTTCTACCTCTGTAGGGCTTGTAACTGGATCTTCCTGGGTAGTACGGGAAAGGGCGTCTGGAACGACATTGAGAGTGAACTCATGTCCTTCGATGTACGGCCGAAACTTTTTAACACTTATCACAGCAGCTAAGCATTCCTGTTCGGTCACTGAGTAATTGCGTTGGGCTTTATTAAGTTTCTTTCACATGCCACTGGAACTTCCTCGCCCTCCGCATTTACCTGAACCAATACCTGTTTTGATATAAAATGGTTTTTCAAAATCCGGACTGTGCAAGACAGGAGCTGAGCTCAGTAAACACTTTAACTTTTCAAATGATTGATTTGCCTCGTCATTCCAAACAAACTTTCGCTTATTTTTAAGCAAATCTGTTAATGGTGTGGTTAGTGACGCATAATTTCGGATAAATTTTCGATACCACCCAGTCATTCCGAGAAAACGTCTTATTTCCTTGACTGATTTGGGTGTCGGGTAGTCAAATGACAGAAAACTTTCCTGGATCAGTACGAATTATTCCTTTTCCTATAATGTGTCTTAAATATTTAACTTCCTCCAAACAAAATTTACTTTTTTTTTATATTAATAGTTAGACCGGATTTACGGAAACGATTTGCAACTGCTTTAAGAACTTCCAATTGTCTGATAAAACTATCCGAAATGACAAGCAAATCATCGAGATATATAAAAACTTCATTCCTTAGATGGGCAGGTATTACTTTATCCATCAATCGGGACATAGTTTGGCGAGCATTACAGAGACCAAACGGCATTACTTTATACTGATATAAAGGCCGTCCTGGTACTGTGAATGCTGTTTTGTCTCTAGATTTTGGATCTAAAGTGATTTGCCAGAAGGCATCTTTAAGATCCAAGCTTGTAATATACCTAGCCTTCGGAAGTCTGCTTAAAATACCATCGATGTTTGATAAAGGATATGCATCCTTTACCGTAACGTCATAAACCTTTCTACTATCTAAGCAAAGACGATTTTTTCCTGGCTTTCTAACTAGTACACAAGGAGAACTCCAAGCGCTATTTGATTCCTCAATCACTCCTAATTTATCATACGGTCTACTTCTTCGTACATAAGCTTTTCAACCGCAGGGGATACAGGGTAATGGCGCTGTTTGATGGGTTTTGCCGAACCTACATCAATAACATGGCTTATTAATGCGGTTTTACCAAGGCAGTCTTTTGAAAACGAAGGATACATATTTATTACTTGCTTTAGTTGTTGTTTCTCATCTTCCTGTAGTTTACAGTCATCTAAAACTTTATTTGAGCTATCAATTGTTGATATCGACATCGATGGTAAAATATTAAATTTTCGCCAGAAATCAATACCTAGATAATGGTGTTGTGCTAAGCTTGGGAATATTTACAAGATTATTGGTTTTTCTATATTTTTGAAAACAGTATTAGCGTTTATAAACCCAACAACGATTTGAGAATGATAATTTTTATGGTTCATATACCATCACTTTCAAAGTCCTTAAATTGCACTTTCCAGTGATGAATAATAGTTGCCAGAATGTACTTGGGAAATAAACTCAAAATCAGTAGTTATGTGCAATTTGGCAATGGGAGGATTCTCTTATGCTTTTGATTTAATAGGTTTGTAAGTTTTGCCAGAATCTATA
The DNA here is from genome assembly GCA_001735545.1 of Phormia regina. Lineage (NCBI taxonomy): Eukaryota > Metazoa > Arthropoda > Insecta > Diptera > Calliphoridae > Phormia > Phormia regina. The sequence goes on from MINK01172547.1 coordinate 15,567, forward strand.
AAACTTTTAGTTAAACTTCCCCCCATACATGATATAGCTGCTCCCGTATCCAACAAACCACTAAATTTCTCTCCAAAAAGACTTACTTCGGCATAAGGGCGTAAATCATTTTCTTTCTCAAATATACTTTCTACGATATCTTTATGTTTTTGTTTAATTTGTGACCAATAACTTCTTACACGTCTGGCAGATCTATTAGATGTTTTATTAATCGAGGTTTTAAATATTCTTGAACGGACTTTGTTATAGTTTAACATGCGAATATGTAAGGGTATAATAGGTTTTAGTTTTTGCTCTTTATGTTCGTGAATGTCTGGTTTAAAGGTTTCATTAGAATCATGTGTAATATTTAATCTGTGCTTGTGGCACGATCTCTTTTCTTCATTAAATTCTGTCTGCGTGCACTCGATAAGAAGTTTTTTGAAGGGTTGCATTTTGAACAGGTTTATAAACATTTGCTGTACCACAGCCGTAACAAAAAACATTTCTTTCAGACATACATTCCTGGTACATATGGCCTGTTTTCCTACAGTTCCAGCAAATCAGACCTAATACGAATATATCAATATTGTCTCCTATTTCAAGTTCCTCACAAGTCAAATTAAATAGTTCGGACACCTTTTTTTGAAACCCTAATGGTCTATGATCAACAGACAGAAAATATCTGTAAGTTTAAAATTTCATGCTGGATTTCCGGCAAAAGATTACGTCTTAAAATCTCTATCATCGACATTTCAGTAATAGGTTGTTCAAGATGGTCAACTAGTTCTAAAATGGAATCATAGAAGGCGTCAAAACTTTCGCCTGGTTTTTGTTTTCTGTCTCTTATAAGTTCTCTGTTATCCATATCAGTCCAAGTATCTTTAAATTGTTGCCTAAGCGATAGACACAAATCTGGCCATTTAATTTCCTTCACTGACTTGTGGTAACGCCAGAACCAATCACTGGCCTTACCCTAAAAAAAAAACAGATGCATTGCAGCAGAAAACATCAAAATTTCCCCCCAAAGTTTGCTTAGTTAGGGCCTCTATTCTATACAAAAAAGAATCTACAGAGAGGCCTTATTATCTGACTTATTTTATCGGGACGTATAGCTAAATCCGCAGAGAAACCAGAATTAAGTTTGGCTTGAAAACGAACATCTTCTTCATTATTATTGTTACCAGATGGTGGGATTCCTAATAATTCATCCAATGTCTGAGCTTGACATTGGGGATTTTCAGTATGGTTTTCACGAATATTGCTAGCTTCACCATGGTGTCAATATTACATAGGCTAAATCTACGAAAACCAGCTTCTATATTATTCTGAATTAATTGTGTCAATTGCTCGTTTAGAGATGCTAACATTTTCGCCTTCTTAGCTCCTACAGCTGCAGTTACCAAATTTCGAATCATATGTGTTTGACCATCAAAGTAATTTGGGTGTTACAAGTTGGGCAAGAGGATTTATTTTGTGTTGATTTTGAAAGGCAAGTTTTGTGGAAAATATGATTACAAATAGTTTTTGTGGAATTTCCTTTATTTGATATGCTGCACAGTGGGGTCAAACGCAAATTTTTTGGTAATAAATCTGAATCTCCTAAACTACTGGTCGGATCAAATTGAAATGTATGTAGAGAAGGACCTAAGCTTTCAGAAAAATTATCTTGTAGTCACCATGTAATAACACGAGATAAGCTACAGGGTGTCAAAGTTGACTACCTCGAGCATGTAAAAGATAAAAAATCGTAACTTGTACAAATGAAGTCCGATTTTAAAGATTTTTATATTTCTGGAAAGTGAAAGAATTTTTGGATTATCTCAAATCGTCTAGACGTGAAAAATATTCAAAGTCAGCACTCTGAAATTGGCATGAAAAATGGCTATTTTTTTACAAAAATATAGTACAATTCATTCACTTTTTTCTCAAAGTTCCGTTAATAAAAAATTTGTTACCTTATTTCAAAAGATAAGGCTTCATAAATGGTTAATAAAGAAATTTTGAATTGATTTAAGTTTGCACCCTACATCCAGCATTGGCCGTAAATTTAAAAAAATAGTTTCATTTTTATCGATTAAAAAAAATGTCACTCGAGCTTTTTTAAATTTGGTACCCATATTTTTTTTAGAAATTGATTTAGAATGATTTAACACTAAACAGCTTCACGGCCGGCCAAAAACGAATGCAGGAGTGGAGATTTTATGTTAAAAGTCAGTTTTTTTAACGACTATTATTAAAAGCATATTAGCATTATATTTTTAATATTATTTCTCATGTAATTTATAAAACACAAATCAAGGTTTCATTCCTAAAAAAAATCAATAAAATAGTTCCAATAACCTATTTTTGGTAATTTTTCAAAAATATTTTATTTTAAATAGCTGAAAATCCCAAAAAATTATTTTTTAATACAAGTATACGTAACACTCAACTGCATTGCTTATTTTTGTTACCAGATAATAATACTTATTAATGGATTTATTTAAAGTGTTCATAATTTTTTTCTACTGAAAAGGTTTTTAAAATTACCTAAGTACATAAATATGTATATTTTCCTTCGTTTTTTTATTACATTTTGTTAAGTTTTTAAATAATTTTCCTAGCTACTTAATTAATAATTAATGTTTGTTACAATAACAAACATGATTGTTATTGTAACAAATATGACTGTAACAGACATGATTTTTTTTGGCGTACCTGTTTAACACTACTGGTCATAATCATAAACTGAATGATAGTCATTACATTAATATATATGCATATGTGTGTGTTTTACCCATCGAAACCATTTCAGTGGGATACAAGAAATATCCAATAGTAATTTAATATTTTAATCAAGGCCGCGATCAGTAAGCAAATTCTAATTTTTGTTTAAATAAACAAAATCAAACCTATGATTGCTGATGCAAAATAATTATCGATTTCTCTAAAACAGAAATATAGAGTTACTTATGATTATTTGTTTACAATAATGACAAAGAACTAGAATTATGTTTAAATGAATATTGTTTATTGATTAAATTTTTAAGAATAAAAGAATATTGTCATTTGTATTGATTTCAGTTGAAATAAGTTTTGTTAACATTAATAATAATTGATAAGCATGATTTAATTATATAAAACTGAATGTAAAGATTATTCCTTTGGGTTTTTGTTCCCAGACCATTGACTTGATCGGATCAATAAAGTCTTGAAAAAATATGAAAACTTTTCCGTGTTTTCATTTTATTAAAACTTGTGTATTTACATTCTTAACAGATTTGTTTTTGGGCCATAACTTTGTTGATTATTAAAGAGCTACATGAATGCCGAAAAATAAATCTTGAATACATTCATCGAAAAAACAGTTAGTTCATGTTGTGTGCTTTTTCATTATGAAATGAATGAATGAGTATTATTCACAAAAACCGACCACTAAAACTCAAAACATATGAGTAAAGAATACAAAACCATATAGTACAGAGCCGTTGTGAGTGGTGTGGAATATGGCTGTCATATGATTCTCATTGCAACAAATGAAATATATAATTCGTTGTATTTTTTTTTTTTTTTTTTTTTTCAATATTGTGCATGGCCTGGGCTCTGTTTTTTCCTTTCTTTTGTTATTTTTCTTCTTGCAAACAGTTTTTATTGTTATTAAGATAACGTTATTGAGTTTTTTTACTTTGAATATGATATGAATTGCCCTTTATTTTATATTAAATATTTATTCCCCTTTAAACATCAGGCACCTGATCGACCTATTTCTCTTTAAGAGTGAATTATTTTTCATATTAATAAAAGAAAATAAAGGTATTTACTAACTTTACACCAAATAAAGTAGTTTTATTTCATTCGATTTTCAAGAAAAACTAAAAAACGTCTCACAGTGGGTTCAAACGCAAATTTTTTGCTATTAAATCTGAATCTGCTAAACTACTGGTCGGATCAAATTGAAATGTAAGGAAAAGTTGTAGATGAGGACGTAAGCTTTCAGAAAAATCATCTTGTAGTCATAATACGAGATAAGCTACAAGGTGTCAAAGTTGACTACCTCGAGTATGTAAAAGTTAAACAAAATCGTAACTCGTACAAATGAAATCCGATTTTAAAGATTTTTATATTTCTGGAAAGTGCTTGGCCAGATAAAGAATTTTGAATTTTTGATTTTTTTTGACTCGACTTTCTTTCGGGAATAAGTCCGGATATATATGAGTTAACATTTTTTTAAAAATAATCTATAATTTGCTACATATTTCAAAATAGTAACAGATAACTTAAATAAGTAAGCTTTACCTTGCCAAGCACTTTCCAGAAATATAAAAATCTTTAAAATCGGATTTGTACAAGTTACGATTTTTTTTAACTTTTACATACTCGAGGTAGTCAATTTTGACTACCTCGTGTTATCACAGGGCGACTACAAGAGGATTTTTCTGAAAGCTTAGGCCCTCCTCTACAACTCTTCGATACATTTCAATTTGATCCGAGCAGTAGTTTAGGAGATTCACATTTATTACCAACAAATTTGCGATTTACCCCACTGTGCGTCTGCTGTTTTTCATATAAAAATAATAATAATAATAATTTTTTAAATTATTTTCTTTTATTTAAAATTTTTGGTTTAAAAAATGGTATTTATATTAGTTTCATATCTTATTCTTACATAAAACTATATTTTAAAGTGGTATATTTATATAATATATTTAAATCATTCTGAATATTTTCATCCAAAATATTGTTAAAAATAATTTTTTTATGAAATTTATTTATATTTTTAGAAGAAAATAGTTTCAAATCATTTTTAGAAGCAAAATTGTTTCAAGTCATTTTGTAGTGCTTCCCAGCAAAAAAAAAAAGAACATCCATAGAAGTCAAAAATATCCTGAACTTGTGACCCAGAAGTAGTGCAAACTCGTATCATTTCCAATGAATTTAACATAGGCTTGTCATAGGAAGATGTTCTCTTTTTTGATACCTATTCAATGAATAAGAAGTCATGTCCACGATATTATGGAAAATTAAATTTAATTTATATATAAACTAATAAATTTTTTGAATAAAATTATTTTTTCGTAACAAATATTTGAAAAAGATATTTGAATACATTTTTAATTACATCTTTGGATTATCACTTTTAAAAATCTCGAAAATATATATCTATTGATACTTTGGAAGTAGTGAAAATGTACTTTATTAAAAATGACTTCTGTTTATTTTTGCTGGGCTATAATATAATTTTCAATAGCTTGAAAATAATTTAAAGAAAAATTATTTAAGTATAAATATCTACAGTAGTATTCGAATATACATTTATAAAACTTAAATCAAATTTTATTATATATTTTATTTTCTATTTTAAAAATCAGTTTCAAAACATTTAAATTTTTCTATTCTTAGAAAATATTTGATTATTATGGATCAACATTAATGTGTTTTAATATTTTAAAATTTTGAAATAATAAAAATACGTAAAATTATTATTTTTATACTTAAATATTTGAAAAAATCTAGATAACTTTTTGTTAAAATTATTAAAATATTTATTTCAGTTTTTTCTTTTTCTTTTTAATACATTGTATTCATAAAAATCATAAATATTTGTTGCATTTTTTATTTAAATAATAAACATATGAATATTATTCAAGATTATAATAATCATCAAACTTATTAAATGAAATATTTTCTTTTTTAATTTATTTATTTTATTTTAATTGATTTAAAAAAATAAATAAATAAATAAATAAATAAATAAACATGCAATTTAAAATATCCCTCTATTTAGTTTTGTAACGATATTAATACGTAAAAGCTTTAGAATGTTACTATAAACTTCTGTATTTTTTTAATACTTTATAACGTAACCACCAAACAAGCAAAACATAATATCCATCACATAATACATAACCATTCATAGTATC
>MINK01172548.1:0-20030 GCA_001735545.1 Phormia regina
TTTTTTTTTTTATTTTTTTTTTTTTTTTTTTTTTAACAAATAAAAGTCTAAATGAAATCACCAAAATAAAAACGCCAAAAATAAGATGAAAAAGAAAACTACAAAGACTAAAAGCGAAAAAATATACTCCGAAATGAAAATGAATTTTTAAAAAACATTAAAAATTGTTTATTAAGAACACTACAAAAGTACACCATTATAAACAAAAAATTATCAAATTTTATGTATCAGAAAATGACTTTTATTTCTGCTCGAAAAAAAATTAAAAACATTTTTTTTAATTGGCAACGCTATGCTTGTGTAGAAGTGATTTTTGTTGTACAGCTGATTATTTTTTATTTTAGTTTACTTAATATTTTCCTAACAATAAGTTAAATAAGTTTTTGATTCAAAATGCAATTTTGGATGTGTACTCTTCGGAAATATTGAAATAATTGTGCATTAAGTAATTCTCCTTAATCGCTGCTATTTTGGCTTTTATGCTGCTGTTGTTGTTGCTGCCGCTTTATTTTTATTATCGCCATATTGCCGCCATTGTATAGTAATCCAGGGCTGGCACTGGCATTACTATCAAGAAAGATATAAGTGCGCTGAGAATGACCAGGTAGCTGTAAAGAATGATTTGAGCAATCTGGATAAGAAAATTTATGATTTTATTGATAAAGCCGATAGCGAGCAGCGTTCTATGAGACAAGCATTGGAAGATTCTATTTTAAGCTTCAGAACAGATGTGGCTTCTTATCTTAAAGAACTGAAGAATGACATAGTTGACTGTAACAAGGCATGTGGATAATTTTGCTACTGCCAAAATTTCAGCCTTAGAAGATGAGAACTATATTTTTCTTATACGTTTAAATCGTACAGATATTGAAATTAGTGGCCTGCTATTGGTATTGAGAACTTATTTGAAACTATAATTAAACTTGAATCCCACTACAATGTTGCAATATCATCTGGTGATATACAACATGTATGCTATATAAATAAGCGAAAATATCATGGGTGCCTACTTCAAAACACGTTCCTTATTATTAAGGGGAACATTGATATAAGACCACTATTCGCCTTCTGCTGGAAGATTTTAAATGATGATTTAAATTCAGAATTTTGAATGGTGATTCATTAAGAGTTAAACTCACGATGACTGATGGGACTGATGGTATTTATAATACAGCTGAATATGTTTTAATGTATAGTAGTAGTGCATAGTGGAATTAGTGATTCTTATTTACGAAATTATTTGCAATCACATTCAAGTAATTTGAATGCTGCTCATCTCTATTGTCAAAGCATTAAATCATCCGGTAATTATTCTTAAATTGATGAGTTAAGATCTATTGTTAATATTTTTTGAACGTTTTTGCTGTTACTGAGAGAAATATCATACATTTCTAATCGGTCTGTTACCTGGTTATAGTTTTTTTTAGGAATGATCGCATTGGTTCAAGAGGTGGTGGTGTTGCTATTTACGTATCAAAGAACATGAAGTGTAAAAAAGTCTTTCCAGTTTCTGATTTAGGCATTTGTGAATCTTTATTTATTGAACTTTGCTTCAACAATGTAATCTTTCTTTTCGGAGCAGTATATTTACCTCATGGTGATATTATATCTTTAAAAAATTCTCATAATAACTTTCTTTCTACTTACTGTAATATTATCTTTGTTGGTGATTTTAATTGCAACATGTTTGATGTTGCGAAATCTAGATCTATGCGTTCGCTTTCTTTGAGATTAAATTTGACAATTTTACACAATTGTTTATCTTCGCATTTTGATGTTCCTCATGCTTCTTCTTCACTAATTGATTTTTGGCTTAGTAAGTGATATTTAGCTTGTTTGTCTATATAATAAAACTCATTTCCCTTTCATATCGGATCATGCATTAACAGTTTCTTCCTTTTTTATTCCGGCTGTGCGAAATGAGCAATATGTAGAATATCGTGACTTTAGTTCCATTGACTGGGATAGTCTGCTTTCGTGCCTGGCTGACTATGATTTACCATAGTTTAATTCTAGAAATGCTGATTATCAATGCACTTTAATTTGTTCACATTTCGACTTGCTTTTTACATATGTATGTTCCTATTGTCAGAAAGAGAATTCGTTATGATCCCTAAGGAGTTTAGATTCACCTAACATACGTAAAATACTAAAGGGTTGCGGATATGTTGATGACGATTTATCTTTATTTGAGATTGATGTTAATGAATTAAATGATTTTTTTTTGTATCAGGTGGGGTTTCATCTAATGTACACAATGTCAACTTCGATGACTTTAATAATCTAGGTTTTTCATTTCGTTGTATTAGTGAGTGTGAGTTGTATGAAGCTTTATGTAAAGTTAAATCTAAATCGGTTGGAATTGATAATATTTCTATTAAATTTATAAAATTAATTTATCCTTTTATCTCTGATAACATTTTGAATTTTGTGAACACCATTCTTAGAACTTCTACATTCCTTTCGTGTTGGAAGGTAGCTAAAGTTGTTCCCATCCCTAAATCAAAAGTGGTTCATGGGGTTGAGGATCTGCGTCCTAATTCTATTCTCCCAGCGTTATCTAAAATTGTTGAGCATATTATCAAAGATCAAATGATTGAATCATTTTCTTCAAACATTTATGAAAATCAGTATGCCTATCGGAGGGGTTTTAGCACAACTGCATTATTTCCTACTCTGACTGATGCCATTAGGCATCCCTTGATTTCTCGAAAGCATTCAACACAATTGGCCATTATAAGTTAATTAAAAATGTCTTATTTGATTGATAGAAGCCAATTTGTTACGTTTACTTTTTTGCTTTATAAGTCTTGATTTCTTATTTCCTATTTAAAGTAACTACTGAATAGGACTATTTATTATTTTTTAAATGTTTTTTATGGCTGGGGAGCCAATGAACTAATTTATTAGATTTATTTTAAATGAATTTAGTATAATATAAATATACTAATATTTCTCAGGTATTAATATTTCTGTTATGTAATATTGTTAATTTGGTAACGAAGGCTTTGTATTACATATTTTGTAAATAAAACAAATATCACTTAATGAATGTATACTCCATACAGATCACAATGGTGTATTCGAATCAATTTCCGACATTTGGTTGCTACTGTTTTTTTTATTTGTTTCAAAATTTAAAAATAACGATTGTTTTCCGTTCTTATAAATAATGGACCAATTTCAATAGGCGTAAAAGTTCTAAGTACCAAATTTCTTTGAATTATCTACAAAATTGCGACATGTATCTTGTGCAAAATTTTATTCTGCATAAATCACACTCGATAACTGCGGGGAAGAGTTGTTCATAACGTAGTGATATTGTTTATATTATGTATATGTTGCGTTTGTACTGATGTTTGTATCTCACAGAAAAAATATTCGGACCCCCACCTTAAAATATACCGTACGATTTAGAATCCTATTGAATTTGGTCATGATTGGCCTATTATTTCACTTAGCACCCATACAAATGTCCATCCGGAATTGAGTTTTAATGCTCTTAAATGCCTTAAAAAAAAAATATTTTAATGATATTCAACACAAAATTTCGTGCAGATCGGTCCATTATTAACCATAGCTCCCACATGAACCACTCTTTCGAAAATCACTTTAATGCTCATAAATCCAAAAAAAAAAAAATAGCATCAACTTAATATTCGACACAAATAACATTTTTACAAGTACAAATGATTGTGCAAAATTTTTATATAACATTAATTTTAATATAACATCAATTTCGGGAATCACACTAAAGTTCATAAATATCTGTGAATCTTAGCATTGATGTAATATTTTGTATTAGTATTTCTTATTTTGCACTGACCACAAGTGTACGTTGAAAATTGGCCTGTTCCCAAAATTTGTTAAATAGGTAATAGGGTAAGTTATAATATAGTCGATCTTGACCGACTATATCTTTTTTTCTTGTTATACAAATTTTTATTATAAAAAAGGAGTATTTTATTAATTTATGAGCTTTTCAACAATTTACACTTTCAATAGATCAGGAGCGGATCCACGGGGAGGGATCCGCTCCTGATATTTTGTGAAAATCATTCTATTTTCCTCCCCCAGATGCATGACCTTGATCCGCGCTTGCAATAGATCAATATTCAATTTGTATGTACGAAGGGCCAAAAATACGTTTTTGATACCTCATATTAAAATCCTAATCCAGATGATGAACCAACAAATATATATACAAGGGTGCAATATGGACATAATTTTTAATTTTGTGTCAAAAATAAGGAATGGGGTATCTGAATTTTTTCAAATAGTTTGTGTCTTTCGAGTAAAGCACAAATCTGACAAGTTTCTATGATCTTTTATGTCCTTTGAGTAACCATACAATGTGAAATAATTCGTTTCAACTTGTAAAGTGGACTATAACATTTATAGTTTAAAAATTTTTTTTGAAGATTTAATCGGTGCTTTAAAATGTTTTTGAAAGTTAAGCTATTATTGAAATATTGAATTTAAATAAAACAAACTTAAATTTAAAGTATTGAAAATCAAAATTACCTGGTACAAATATATTTAATACTAATAATTAATATTTACCTAGTCTGTGATCTGATGTGGAACATGAGTCCATAAATGTTTGTGCTACAACTGATAGACAGGAATCAACTATATTTGATTTGTGTATATCAAAAACAAAGTTCGGATTCTTTATAAGATTCACCCAGAATCTAAAAATTAAAATAATAATAATAATATGTTAGATTTAATAATATATTATATCCTTAGGCAATAGTACTAAGTAATATCTACTTGAATAAATAAAGAATAAATAAAATAAATATTTAATATACATAAGACAAAATTGTTTATAAAGCAATGTTCAGTTATAATCGGGAGGCACTGTACTTTGATTTGCAGCGCCTCTGGTGGCAGAAGTAAAAAAACACTTGAAGTATGTTATTCACCACAAATGTACCGTTATATGTCAAAAATTTCATTAGATTCTGTTGAGGTTTAAAGAAAATACACGCGATGGAACTTGAAACTCGTAAAAAAAAATTCAGCACAAATTTAATGAAGATCCGACTTGGTCTCGTTCTAAGTTAGCAAAATCGGTTAAAACTGCAAAAAGTACGGTGTGTAGTGTTTTAAAAAAATATGAGGAAACCTTGACTATAAAAAGAAAAACGGGAAATGTAAAAAGAACAGGTATAAGAAACAAAAAATTGGAGACTATTGTACTAAGGTCAATCAAAAATAATCCTCGATTATCTAACGCTGATCGCACTAAAAAATTTAAAACCAGCAGAAGTACTATACGAAGAATTGAAAAATTTTGGGCTATTGTTAAATCTAAATTGAAGAGAAGTTCCAGGGTTATTAAAAATGAAGATTCTATGAGAACAACTTAGTATAAATATGCCAAGCAGAATTTAATACGAAACATGCAGAAAATTTCATTCCAAATTAAGAAAACTAAAACTTTTTAATCACAATTTTAAACAATAATAAACAATCTTTCAGTTAATTCTGTTTCCAATGAAAAGTTATTAACAGTTTTATGCGTCCAGATTATAACTGAACAGTGCTTTATAAGTTATGTATGGCTTCCATACATTTGTATGTACATTTTTTTTTTTAATATTTATTTTCCTTTTACTATATATAATATACATATATGTATATAATTCATACCTTAGTGGCAAGCTATTGCTTTTCCATGTGTGTACAACCTCTGGATCTGTAATGCCATGTAATAATGCTTGATCGTCAAGAAAATCAAACATATATTTTATTGCCAAAGGCAATGCTGAACCACGATGTGCCGTGCTAAATATTGTTTCAAAAAGATCATCAACAAACTTTTGCAAAGTACCTTTAGTTGCCAGCAATCGGGTTAAATAAATTTCGGATACTAATTTGTTGACGCGTTCTCCCTCCTTTTGAATATCGTTATCGTGATGTTTTACTAAGTGCCAGTATTTAATACCGTTTTCATGCATATCATTATTTAATGGACTTCCAGCGCGACTAAATGTTGGCGACGACGATGTATATTTTGATAAATTTAATGTTTCGTATCTGTAGAGAAAGGAGGAAATAACCAGCATTTTATTTAATAGTATGAATTTAAAGTATTTTTAAGAAATTTGTTTTATTTAATTTTTGATTATGTAAACATTTCATTATTTTAAAGTATTTATAAGACAAAATGTAAAGGCATCGTTGTCTAATGAAACTAATATTAATGTTTGTTGAAAAATATTTAATTTATAAACAAATACATACTTGTGTGATTTTTCATTTTTATCCGATAGTATAGAAAAATTATAAATTGAACTTTGTTTTGGTACCAAACTTAAACCAGCACCATCAGGAACATTATAATGCTGTAAAGTATTTAATTTCTTCCATTCGTTTTCAGTTTTAGATGTGGTATCTTCATCATATAAAATGACACGACCAGTTGTACCTGTACGCCATTCTGAAAATATAATTTCATTATTATATTAATATATCTACATATGTATGTATGTATATGTTCGTTTACAACCATATCATGGTAAAGCGTGTTGATTTAAATAAATTAATTTTAAATTTTTGTATTTTTTATTTTAAAGTAAAGTTGCGATTGAAGTAAAATTAGAACACAACATTGTCTATAACAAACATTTTTTATTTATATAATTAATATTAATCTAAAGTATCTAAATAGTAGTTAATAAGTCCAATTAATCTAAATTATCCATTAACGCTAAATAAGTAATAAAAAACTGCTGCTAACATTGACAAAAATAGTAAATTTGTTAAAAACATAGCAAAAATTATATAAAACTGTTTGAAACATAAGTGAAAATGTTTTAAAAAATATATTTATGTAAAGAATGCAATGATACTCTGCATTACTACAATTTACAATTGGATTTCTCATAATACACGACTCATAAAAATATAAACAAATCAGTTCAAAATATTTTATCCTTTCTTATCTTGTCAATCATCTTTTATAATCATTTTGATAACAAAAGAAATTACTTTTACATACAAATTTATATTTTGTAAATATAAAAAGAGTCGTTGAAATAAAACGCATTTAAAAAGCAACTCAAATTGTTAACATTTTTTAATTTGTTCTTCATAATGAATAAGACCTTAAAATTTTAAAAAGAATTACAAAGGATTGCATTTATATTTTTCTACTCTTGTTTATGTCGCTTTTCTTACAAATTAAAACTATAAAAACTCGAACTTGTAATAACAACACTGCTATTTTACAACTTGTCAAGTTTTTAAATTTTCGGAACTGATTTTATGTCAGCATTCAAAAAATGTGTTTGCCAATTTATTATATAAATTGATAGAAGATATTTATAAACAGAAAATAACTTTGCAATTGATTGTACTCGTGGCAATTTTGAAAAGTTGTACAAAATGTTCTTCGATGTGGTTATACAAATCTATACAACTTTTCTACTTTGCAAGCAACTAGCAAAATTTTTTATTTAATGTATCTACTGTTTCTACATCTGCACTCAAAGGTTCTATACAGAACAGACTATGTAGTACAACCTTTAATATTTATCATATCATATCTAAATTTCGATATTACTCACCTAAATCCAAATCATCCTTTCGTGGCCTTTGGCTCGCTGGTATATTTCGATATATAGTGTCCAAACACTTTTCTTTAACTTGTCCTATAGTGTCACAATCCAACACTTTTACTGGCACATTTTCTGTATGAGATGGTAACATCTCCATATTATTACAAAATATTTGCTGTTGTATAATACTGGCATATACAGTCATTGGTTTAAAATCGATTAATTGACGTATAAGCTTTTCCTCACTCAAAGAGTAGCGAGCTTCATGTGTACAAGCATCAACAGGTCCCTTATCGACTTGCCCTTTAACGGCACGGAAAAGCATGTATAGGGGTTCTCCTGCACATTCCTTAAGGAATTTATACAGTAAAAACGTAAACCACGCACTAAGCATTTTTTCGGCAACACTTTCAGTTCGTCTTAATAAAAGCTTTGGATGTGATTTACCCTCAATACACTTTTCAATTAGATCGCCTAACAGAGTTTTTAAAATATCTGTACAATATTCTAGTTTTGATTGCAACGTAACCATTATCAAAGAAGCTACGTTGACACGTTCACGCATTGAAAAATATCGATTAGATTCGAGCGTTCTTATAAAGAGCAAAAGAAATGTTTTATTCATAATAAGTTTGCCAAACAATCGTAGACCATTTTCTTTGCGCAATAATTCTGGTCTCTCCCACTGTAAAACGATGTGGTCTTCATGATTAGGAAACAAAATCTTCATTGCATATGTGCAATAATCCAAAAATGGTATGCCTCCAGAAGTTAAATCACCTTAAGATAGAAAAATATATTTGCTAATAATACTTTCAAATAATTATTATAAAAAAATTTATCACCTGTTAAGTCTGTCATTTCAGTTTGTAATTCAGCAAAGGCTTCTTTACACTCAGCAGCTACTCTAAGCTCTAGGATATCCATCTGTTCCTGCATGTTTCGTAAAACACGATTAGACTCAGATGTTTTCTTTTTATAAGCTACTAAAAGTGCAACAAAAATCAATAGTAACACAATTACACCGGCTATTACAACAGCAAATGCATTCTTTCCAAGATCATGTATTATATTAGGGGAAGCGTAGCTTAGGACACCAATTCTATATTTCAAAGATCGTCCAACGCGTACTATGACTTCAGGCCCGGAACCATCTCTTCCGCCACTAATGCCGCCGCTATCGTCGTCATCATCATCGTAATCACCCGTAAATGGCTCTGATGGAGGACGACATGTTAATTGTTGACGTGAAAGTGATGTAATATTGCACAATTTTTTGCCAATGAACACTTGAACATCAGTTTCTTTGCAAGCTCGATCTAAATTGCGGCCATTAATAGTTAAATATTCGCTTTTATAGTATTTTACGCGTTCTTCAAAGTTAAAATATACTGGATTTGGATACAATTCAAAAAAGTTATTATGTTTGAGTGAAAGGTTTTGAACTTGCAAAACATTGTCCATCAGGAAACCATATTCGAGTTTTTCCGGATTTTCAGCATCCAACAAATCGCTGTTTGCTGTATCTATTGCTGGTGAATCACAAATCATGTCGGTTGGTGTTTTTACAACGCATTGGCTTAAGTATGTAGTGTTTTGGTAAATCACATACATACTGGGAGCCTGTATATAATTAAATTGAGTTCCAGTAACAGTGATTTCAATACCTCCGGCTGGTATACCTTTTGGAGTTTTCAACTGACCTCCTGAAGGACCAGAATAAACTTGTTCTACTGTAGGATCTAGCACGTATTTGTAATTATACTCATTAAATTCACGGGGCCCATTATCAAAAGCCATTTTTAGACGTCCTTCAATTATACCCGGAGATGGAGATGTTCTGCAAATTGCTTGATTGACATCAACACTTAAAATTTCACATGGCAAATGATCGTTAATAAATGCCTGAATTCGAGAACCAGCATTTAAATATTTTCCAATTATACGAATTTGAGTACCTCCGGATACTGGACCATATTTAGGACTAAAATTTGTTATTTTCGGATCTACAAATTCATAGTCCTCCTCTGATTCTCCCCGATAGTCTCCGATTTGGACAACAATACGACCATTTCGGTACATTTGCTCACCTGGACTGTCCACCGTACATACAATTTGTTTAGTATCTATATAATATTGCTGGAATGGCATACAATTAATTCCAGCAATACGAACGCCAGAATAAATATCAGTGAAGTTCTTTCCCAAATTTATTCCACGTATGGTAATATTTGTACCTCCTTCCCATGGACCGGTCTTTGGGGAAAATGAGTGGATTTCAGGGTTAGGACAAGTTTCCATACGATTTAACCAGTCGGTTTTGCCTTCATTGTTATTTTTATTACATTGCTCTTCTACTTCGCATGTATTTGTCGAAGAACACCAACCACAATTATATTTTTCAGCCAAAGCTAAACACATTCCGCAACTATCGGCCATATCTCGGCAGCGATAAATAACAACTACAAAAAACACAACAGCAAAATGAGTAAATGTCTTTATATGAAGAAAATTTTAGATTTTAAGACGGAAGATATTTTAATGATGAAAACCCATATCTATATGTGGTAAAATAAAACTAAATAATAGAATAAAGTACTATCATGAAAGGACACTATTATTTTTAGAAATATTAGAAACAGAAATAAAAAAAATCTCGACCCGATACTAATAATTCAAAAACTAAATATAAATTTTTACAAATTTTATAAAAGCATTCTCTTCGTCTGCTCTCACTTTCTAATGCCATTGTTAAGTATTGAATAATACCAGCGAAAAGAATATGAATTAAGGAAGCATTGTGTTTCGGGTGTTTTCATTTAATAAATATAACTTTTATAAATTAGGAAAATAACAAAAAGCTTAATACTTACCATGAATATCATGAGGATTATCTAATGGCTTTGAACCACCCCAAATAACGGCAAAAGTTGCAGTCAGATTTGGAGAACGTGATGTATATTGGAATTCCATGTTGTCACAATAGATGGTGTCACCCAATAGTTGAGCGTTTAGACTAGTAACACGTCCTTCAATATTAAACTGACAAACAAATCGTGTTTGAACTATAAATTGTCCAATAATGTGTACTTTAACTTTTATTGATTTACTAGTACCAGCAGCTACTAAAACCTCACTACCATCGCCAGTAGCATTGATTGTAGGACAGAATCCTGGTCCCGAACGGTAACTGGGTCCTATACGACTTACTCCTGTGACTAATATATCATTCCGACAGTTTTCCGCTGTATCATGAGTGCACCGATGTGCCTCAACGCACCAATCACAGGGAAATTCTGACGAAACGCATCGTGTACATGAAGAATGTGTGCTACAGTCGAAAAATGTAAAATCGGTTGATACTAAATCCGGTCCATTTCTAGTGCGCACGGATAACTTTGCTGTAAAATGATGCTTCCCTTGCTGAATTTGCGGTAGCATGTCAGTGCGTGGTGTTGTGCAATTAACACCGTTACGTTTTTTGGTAGCATTTGTAAAAAGTGCTTTTTCCTCGGTGGTAAATGCACATACCAAATTTTCTTTGAGTTGAGGTAAATGATCGATTATTAATTCCAATGTACGTGCTGTTGTTCGTTGTAGTTGGTGTGGCATAACGCTCGTTATAGTGGTACATTTACCAGTCTTATAACTAATCCAGTATAGCGGGTCGTTGACATCGTCTTGACATGTAGATCTTGGCGAACATTTATTTTCTAACGAACACCAGCCACAGTAGGGATCTCTGGCACCTAAGCATTCGCCACATGTCTTATAATCACTACAGTCATATACCTTGGTTTTGGCCACCTGAGATTGCGACATTACGTATAAATGTAGATTTTGATTATCGAAGTGCATATCACGATGAATAGGAGATCCAACATTTATTGGTATATTTGCATACTCATTTGCAACCGTACTTGATTCAACCACTACTTTCTTTAAATAACCATTTTTTGTACCAATGAAAGCCACCGTATAACCACTAGTGCTTGTTGCTGCAATCGACGTTAAATTATCTTTAAACACGGCCACAGGAACAGCAGTTATAGGCTGATCACCACCCAGGGGTGAATTTACATCAAGACCACAAAAGTCTTCGCCAATTGTTTGCAATTTGGTCGGAACACATGCCATATTTGGAGATATAAAATCTAAACCACGTGACCCTACCCCATTGAAGCAAGACTTGATATTTTGCATAAATTTTCGGCGAATTGCTTTTAAGGAGTAGATGCACAACGCTGAGTTATCTGTCGATTGATTGCCGCGTCCCTCAGAGAAAACTGCAAACAAAACATCATCTTGTGGTGTTATTGATAGATTATCGGCTAAATCTGCGCTAGGTTTTCCGAGATAGGCGGCCTGTACTAAATTATATTTCGTTCCGCCCTGTTCAGTACTGATACAATCGACGGGAATTTCTGTATATGAATAGTAATTAGAATCTTCTTGACAAATACGCACTAATTTCGTGATATATTCTTTAGGATTCGAATGATGATTATGTTTTAATTGCGTAGTTAAAAAGTAAGAGAAGCGTTCCGAGCTAAATCCATAAATGTAAGTAACTAAGTACCCCTCCCGAGCATACGAATTTATAAATGTACGAGTGCCCGTAGTAACAGCAGACGAAGCTATTTGAAACATTTTCGTTTTTTCTAACGAACGAGAGGCAACTGCGGGAATTTCACTCCGATAGGGCGAATTGTTTGTATATGTTACACCCACATACATAACATTTGTAACAGGATGTTGTGGAGGACCAGGAGCAATAAAAGCTACAGTGGAAGAATTAGCATCATTAGCTACCACTGCGTCGGGAACCTCCTGTTCAACAATCGACACATTTTGCAAATTTCGTACAGTACATGTACCCTGAAAAAGACTTCCACAAACTATTAGACGAGATGTGGCGCGATCGATTAATAAAACTTTATTATAATTATCGGTGGGTTTGCGTTGGGCGTGTACAGGACAATCAAGAATTGAGCACTCTACCGAATCATTTTTTGGCCCCGTTTTAACGGTCTCATGAATTTCCAAATCAGGCGATAATTGATACAACCGGTTTACACCGCCAACATAAACACGGCCAGTAACCGAGTCGACAACTAAATGATTTAGTGTTGTATCGAAGTTAACTTTGTGTGTAATAATTGAACTGAAATTTTTGCTTTCATCTGGCGATATTGATGATGTCACAGCAGATTCAGCGTTATTTGATGCTGCATTTCTGTCTGATTTTTCGCTCTTTTGATACTGCTGCAATCTAGAGGATGGCGACGAAGATGATGAAGATGCATTACTGATATTCTCCGTTTTTAAATCTGCTGTTTCAAATTGGCCAATTCTATATAATGAAGTTTCTGGATTAGAAAATAATATTCCATTACGAGCTGGTGTTACTAATGTCCCCGTTGACGCATGTGATTGATGAGACGATGATTTTAATGTAGATGTAGACGATGATATTGTTGAAGTTTCTAAGTTTTTTTGGCTACTAATTTGTATAGTTGAAACACATTGCATAACCAACATAACTGTTAGGCAGGAAAGAATAGGTATCTTCATTTTTCACCACAACATATGATTTCTAAAAATAAAAGAATCCACATTGTATTGATAGAAATTAACAGAGGCCGTTAAGGTAAAAGTTTAATATAATATAATCTTTAATTGAATATCTTCGTAGTCTAGGATAAATTAATACATAAACTTTCCAGACTTATATTACAAGAAAAGTTACGAGTGTAAATATGAATTCGAATTAAAATGCAAAAACAAAACAAAAAACATTAGCACTGTAAACAAATTAAACATGAACAAAATATCTGAAGAGATAAATTGCAGTATATTTTGGCAAAAATAGCAATTGTTCGTACTAATTAACTAATTTTGTAGTACTGAATTTGAAAATTTTTCACACATAGACTGTAGGCATATTATTTTGTAATATACTACAAACTTAATATATCCTAGGACCTAATAAAGAAAAACTTTATTTTAAACATTCATAGTAATATTTGAAATTTAATCAAAATGTTTATGAATCTTTATTTTAAAT
Source organism: Phormia regina (assembly GCA_001735545.1). NCBI lineage: Eukaryota > Metazoa > Arthropoda > Insecta > Diptera > Calliphoridae > Phormia > Phormia regina. The sequence continues at coordinate 13,639 of MINK01172548.1, forward strand.
ATTGATTTGTTATCTATCGTTGAAAATAAATTTTTATATTTTAAACAAGATCTCTAAGTATCTTTATTATAAAGATTGATGTGTAATCTATTGTTGAAAAAAAAAAAAATAATAATTTAAAAAAGATTATCAAGATTATTAAATATTGGTAATTTTTCCGTCTTTAACTTTTTTTGAAATTATTTATACATTTATTTAAATAATAAATTAAAAAGAAATAAATAAAAAGTTACAAAAAATCCTATCATTCATAGGACTACTGTAATCGCTGACAGCTATTCTTTAAAAGTCAGTAATATAATTTTGCTCCAACTTTTGGGTACTAACAAACGTTTGTACTATAGATGTTAATTTGCTTCTTTATGAGAGTGTGCATATCAAAATAAACAAAATGTACAATTCAAAAAGTAAATTGCAGTTTTAGAGTAATTTGGAGAAAAAAGAAAAAGAAACAACAAATTGAAAAAAAAAAAAAAAAAAAAAAAAAAAAAAAAAAAAAAAAAAAAAAAAAAAAAAAAACGGAAGTGGACCCAATAAACTTTAAAATAATAAACAGAGAAAATGAGTGAAGGGTACGAAATTAAAGTTCCAAATAAGACTGAATTGTCAATTATTGCAACGGATATGACATGGAGTTAACTAGATTATTGAATAATTTACAAAAGAAAATCAAATTCTAGGCGATAGTACTCTTGAAATAATAGACGTATATAAAACGAATGCAAACATAAAAATTGATAAAGAAACATATAATACGTTTATACGCAACATTTAGTCGCAATTAAAAATATTGTTATATGAAAATTATGCTGTATAAACAGTGAGTCAGTTCTATATTGGTAAGTTAGTAAGTTAGTCACGAAAAATAATTGATAATATTTAATTTTTCTCATCTGGCACGACAAATAAGGAAATATATTTCTTTGTACAGTTTGCGTATAAACAGTAAATTATTTATTTGCAAGTTATATTTTTTTATTATCAATATTCAATAACCTAGCCTCTGGGCCATAAGCGGTTACATATTTCAACTTAAAATTAATTCTACTAATTTAATTTAATTATTTATAAAGAATTATATATAAAAAAAATATTTAAACTAAATTATTAAAAAGGAATTAAGGACAATTATATTACACATTCCATTCTTAAGAACACAAATACATATTTCATAAACAATTTCTACCCAACAAGTATAAAAGGAACAAGAAAAAAATTGAAAGAGTCAAAATTTGTGACTCACAAATATTTCAAAAAATGTTGTAACAAAAGAGATAAGTATGATATAGAGTATAGTGATGAAGCAATTCAAACTCGGAAGCTATAAAGCACTTATTAATTACGTACATAATTACAAAAGTATATGAGGGGAATTTAATTTTGCACTTAATGATGAATAATGATTCATATAAAAATCAAGTATCAAATCTACCATCCATACACATAATACAATGATCATAAATAACTTCAACAAGAAAAATTGAAACTCCATTAGAGTTAAAATAGAAGTAGTAGAGAAAAAGTACTATCAATTCAGAACTATACGCGCACAATGTTATCAAAGACACTTCCTGTCAAAAAATATTACAGAGTATTAGTAAAATTAACTAAGTAATCAAAACGTCCTTAAATATCTCACCATTCTCTCACATTAGAGTCAATAAAAATTACACAAACATATTTGCAATAATAGCGGGTATAAACGTAATAATATACAAGAGTAAATGTCAATGATTAAACCATAAATCAGAAAAGTGAAAAAATTAGGAAGTATGTTTGAAATTACACGGAAGTCATTATAAATAAATGTATTAATTGCATTAGAACAAACCAGAAACTAAATTTTGGACTTGTTGAGAACTTGATTAAAAGATAGAGAGTGTCCAGTTTAATAAAAAAAAAGAAGAAGAATGGGATTAAATGCATAACAATTAAAAAACATGCAAGGAATATACACAAATATACAATGACTAACAAACAATTTTAATCAGATTTTAATCTAAAATTCTATTAGAAGAATATTGTCAATGTTCAACGCCATCGAATTGTACGAGAACCGGAGGAGTAATATTATATATTAATAAGAACTAACATTTAAGCATATTAATTGAAAAACTGTGTGATTTCATATATTGGACAAGTGCATATAATGTTAAATACAACAACACATCAATTACAATATCAGCAGTTTACCCATCACCAAGCAGTCAAGAAGCTGAGTTTTATGAAGTATTTGAAGAAATTGCAAAAGATATACAGATAAAATTATTGCAGACAATTTTAATATAGATTGAACAAACGAAAGTACATATAAGAAAAAAATAGAATCCATAATAAATGATAATAAAAAAATAAAATATTAAAAATGATAATATTATTTATTTAAAAAAATAGAAATAAAAATGATGGCAATTTTTCTCGATTTTTAATGAACTTTTGAAGCAATTTATAGAAAAATATTACAACAAAATTATATTACTACTACTGTATACCTAACAAACGGAAAACAAATAACTAAAGTGAATTACAAAAAATTATTGTCAATTTATAATGAATATGGAGTACCGCAACAATTAATTCTTTCATCTTTACTATTTATTATTTATAATAATAATGATAAGTCAAATGTAATAGATTGTATTGAAATAGTACTATAAGAAGACCAAACCCTAATATTTAATATAGCGGATACAGATGAACAGTGCCTAGAAAACTTATTGTACGATATGAGAAACATGTATAATTGGTTAAAAATGAATAAATTAAAACTAAACGAAGATAAAGCAAAATTATGGAGATAAATATAAATAACAAGATAGAATTATAACAAGAATATAAAATTAATAACAAAGTAGACAAAATAAAATACTTTGGGTTCATAATCAACAAAAACATGAATTTTAATAATCACATAGAATACGTATGTAAAAATCGGCAAAAAAAAATAGGCTTTTTTAGAAGGATTAGAAACAAAATATCAACAATCATTGCAATAATTATATCCACCATTAGAATTAAACCATACTTTGAATTTTAAAATATGCTGCACAAATACACATAAAGGTTAAGGTTAAAAAACAACAAAATAAAGCTCTGCATTCAATTTTAATAGATAAATTTTAGGCAAAGGCTTAACAAATGTATCAGTATCTTTAAAATGAAAATAGGTTATGCGTCAGAATACTTGATTCAATAAATATCATAAGTGAATAAAGCCCATAACTTGAGGAATGGAAATGAGTAGCAACTAACTAAATGAAGAGATGTTTGTTATACAAAGGACTGCAATTATTTAACCAACTTCCAAATTAAGTTATAAATTAATTAAATATTAATGCTTTTAAAAGAAATTGTGTAAAACACATAAAAAATAGTGTATATCAGAACATAAAAAATGTAAAATTTTATGTATTATAGTCATAAAAAGGATTTAAAATAAATAATTATAAATTTAAACTATATTCTATGTATCAATTCCAAAATATGATTTTGGTAACGTACAAGATGAAATTACGACTAAACTCGAAGAACAGAAATTTCGTTATACATAGAGAAATATCTTGCGGAAAGAAATTCTAAGTATATTTTATAACTTTTGAAGGATTGGATAAAACGTAGTTTCCTAAAATGTTTGCTTATCTTTTTTAATCATATGGTTTTATAATCAGTTTAAAACAGCTTAAATTTACAGAATATATAAAAGAAAACGAAACAAAATATTAATATGTTTCTATTTTTGTACACACTATTTTATGAAAATTGTAGTGTTTTATCCCAGTTTCTGTTAATAGTCAAAGGTAAAGTTCTTTAAAAGTTTGTGTTTTCATTAATCCTTAAATATGTATAATATTTATTTATTTATTTTAGTAATATAAAGCCTTCAAGGCCAAAAATACATATTACTTAGTAATATAATTAATTTTTAGCATTTCTTTATATTTCATAAAATTATTATCCTACCTTAATTTTGTTGCTTTTTCCTGCACAGAACTGTATATTGGTTTTCACAATTTTAGACCACATATTATGCAATTTTTCAAACATAACATTATTCTATTTATTGACCATAAAATACTAAATACATTGCACCCAATTCCCGGAGTACAAAATTCATGGGACAGAAATTTATCCCAATTTTAAATATATTACAATAATCAATGATACATTTGAAAAAAGAAAAATATTTTTAATACATATAACAATTTATTAGGTCATCTTAATTAAATTAAAAAAGTAAGGACTTTATATAACTTTTTTTAACTGAACAATTTCTAAGAAATTAATTAATTAATTAATTAATTAATTAAGAAATTTCTAAGAAATTATTATAATTATTTTTTGGACTGATAATAAAATTATTGTGTAATAAGATACGAGGAGATATATTTTGAAATTTTTCAAAAATGGAAGATGGAATACCTTCAAAATACGAAGTCTTTAAACTCCTTAAAATTAGAAAAATTCAAATTTTTTATGAAAAGATTAATTCATTCTAAATTTGACCTCTCTGAATTTTTTTCTTTAGTAAAATTGAGCTTCCTACAAAAAAAATTTAAAAAAATGAAGATGGACTTTTTAAGAAAAACCTCTATTAAGGTAATTTTTAGAAAAGAAAAAAAAGTATTCCAAAAATATTTTTTATAAAATCTTTATATGACATACTAAAATACAGGCTTTGACAAATTTATTACAAAAAAAATATTTTAATATATTTTATACTACAAAATCGATTTGTAATCAATTATGGCCAATAAGCTAGGTTACTGATGTTAAAATAAAAATAAAAAAAGTCATTTAAAAAAATCAGTTTATCACACATAAAGCTATAGTTTACACATTTTTCAAAATAAAAATAAACAAAATCCATATTACACTATTATAAATAGTTCTCTTCATATTCTCCGAATCGGTGATTATGGAATTGGAATAATTATTTCACCATTATTCAAAAGCATAATGGTGAAATAATTGTTTTTTATTTATTTATTTATTTATTTATTTATTTATTTATTTATTTATTTATTTTTTTATCAAGATTATCAATAAATAAATAAATAATTGCTTTTGCTTTAATTTCGATGAAATTTTATGGTACTGTAAGTGATGGTTATATTATTATTATTAAATCGTGTGTCGGTTGAAATGGTGTTTTTTTTTTAATTTCACCGTCAGACGGAGGGCAACTTATTTGCTCTTGCGGAAATTCCAAACGAAATGACAACTTACACCAGTTGTAGAGGGTATTTTATATAACTGGCCATATACATAGACATTACCAAAGATTTTCAGAAAGAAAAAAACAGAAATGCATGAAGACTCATTTTCAAAAACCCAACAGCCAGAATTATAAATACTACAGATAACTTTATCGTTGACCCTACAATCTTTCTTTTAATAAAAGTATATTCATGGAAAATATATTAAGAGGAGTGGGCAGTTGTACCAATGCGTACCAAACCTTTAAATTATAGAAACGCTCAAAGATTCCAAAATGTATACTTGGAATTTGAGTAATACGAGTTAAATGATCAAATATTGAATTGTCACAAAAAGCATATATTTTATATTGTTCTCGTTGGAAATGAAGCTATCGTCGTTGCTTCCGTAATTTCCCAAGCTTTCATAACTTAGATCATAAGCTTCAAGGTGACTTAATTCCTCTACATCTTTTTGAGGTTCCAGAGGATTATAAAGTTTGCCCGCAAAATTAGTGATTCACACTATAATGTGTATATCTTTCTCTTCCGAAAAGCTATCATATCACTAAAATGAACATAATTAATTCAAAATTTACAACATGTAAAAATATTATTTACATATATTTTATGATTACTGATTGATTGATTAATTTATCTATAAATCGATTTCAATTTTATTCGAAAATCGATTTTCAGCAGAAAAAACTCGGTGGTTTGTAATCGATTTTATATCAACGATTTTATACTGAAATCGATTATTCAGCTTTAAAAATCGATTTTATTTTAAAAACTTAAAAAAAAAACGCAAAATTATAAAATTATTATTAATTATAATTTTTTGTGGTAAAATAAAGTTATTTAATAAGTTCTATGATGAACAACAAAGGATTGAAAAATATTAAAATTTAAAAAATCTGACGTCGGAAAAATTTGGCTTTATGTACATTAATTAGTACTGCAAGGTTAATGTTGTTTAATGTCTTATTTTGTTAACGTTTAAATTTAAAACGTCTTAAGAAAATAGAAACTAAAAAATCACAATATTCAATTCGCAAAATATGTTAATATTTAAAATATAACCCTAGCTTGGAATCAAAAGTCTTAGGTAGTGAATATTAATTTAAATTGTGAACACTTGAAGTGATATATTAGGTTAATTTTTTACATTTTTATGTTTTTGTTACACATACATTT
>MINK01172549.1:0-20975 GCA_001735545.1 Phormia regina
ATTACACTCTCTATCATCACATTTCATTAAATAATTAAAAAGTTATTTAGACATTTTTTTCCATAAACTACTAACTATTTTTTATTACGTGTGGCATTTTTATGCGAGTAGTTTAAATGTTTAATGATAAATACGACAGATAAATTTATATAGATTTTTAATTGAAAGTTTTACTAATCTAAGGGATCTAAATTGGAATATTTTGCTAATAGATAGTCAAAATAGTAAAAATCCCACGTGGAATTAGATACATAAAAAATTGGAAAATACAAAAAGAAAAATAAAAACACAAAATATTTTTAAAAGAATTTTAAATTAAAACTAAATTTACAACTCCTAGAATTTACAAAAAATTATAGCCGAAAATATTAACTTATTTTTTAGAATATTCAATAATCTATTTTTGTTATAAACTATATATTATATTGTAGTCTAGAATAATCTATTTAAAAGTCTAGACAATAGACTATTTTGTAGTAGACAACAGACTATTTTATTAGACAAGACATGAGACAATATTTTGTAGTCCATGTTGTAGACTATTTTGTCTATATTATAGAATTTTTCATGGTCTAAACTATAGAATATTTCATAATCTAAACTAAAACTATTTCATAGACTTAACTATAAACTATTTCATAGCCTAAACTATAAACTACTTTATAGTCTAGACTATACACAATTTTAGAGTCTATACTGTTGACTATTTTATAGTCTATACTGTAGACTATTTTATAGCCTAGACTATATACTATTTTATATTCTAAAATATAGAATATTTTAGTCTATAGTATAGACTATAATCTACACTATACACTATTTTGTAGTGTGTACTATAGACTATTTTGAAGTCTATATTTTAGACCATTTTGTATTCTATACTATAGACCATTTTGTAGTCAGTACGATAGATTATTTTGTAGTCTATACTTTAGATTATTTGGTTGTCTATAATATAGACGATTTTATAGTCTTGTCTATAAACTATTTTATAGTCTATACTAATACTATTTTATGATCTACAGACTATATCGTTTTTTTGTATAGACTATAGACTTTTTTATGATCTAGATTATAGACATTTTATAGTCTACACTACAGACTATAGACTATTTTATAGTCTATAATATAGACTATTTTATAGTCTAGACTATTGACTATTTTATAGTCTAGACTATTGACTATTTTATAGCCTAGACTATAGCCTAATTTGTAGTCTAATTCGACCTTTCTAAATCTGTCTATAGTCTAGACTATTTCATAGTCTACTATAAAATAGTCTAGTTTATAGACTATTTTATAGTCTATACTATAGACTATTTTATTTTGTAGGTTACATAGCTATTAAAAAAAAATCATCAGTTTCATTTTATATGTAAATCCCATTTTGATCTTTCTAAATCTGTTAATAAGCTAGACTATAGAACTAATCTATAGTCTATACTAAAGACTATTTTGTAGGCTTGCATAGCTAATTAACAAAATTTTATTTATATTCATTTTACATGTAAATCGTAATTCGACCTCTCTAAATCTGTTCTATAGTTTAGGATAATGTTATAGTCTACTATAAGTAGAAAAATAGTTTAGTCAATAGACTAGAAAATAGTGGTTAAGTCCAATAGACTATTTTATAAGGTCTCATAATATAGACTCTTTATAGCCTATACTATACGACTCTTTTATAGTCCTATACTAATAGACTCTTTTATAGTCCTATACTAATAGACCTATTGTTATAGGTCTATACTATAGAACTATTTTAACAGTCTATTACTAATAGACTATTTAACAGTTTATAGCTATAGACTATTCTATAATCTATACATAGCCTATACAAATAGACTATTTTAATGGTTCTACCACTATTAGAGTATTTTATAGTCTAATGCTATAGACATATTTTATAAGCTATACTTATAGACTGTTTAATAGTCTATAACTATAGACTATTTTAATAGTCTATACTATATATTTTGTAGGCTTACATTAGCTATTCAAAAAAAAATCATCAGTTTCATTTTATATGTAAATCCCATTTTGATCTTTCTAAATCTGTTAATAAGCTCTCAGTTTTAATTTTAATTACCACAATTAGTTTTAAAGATTTACTCATAAATATTTAATTTATTAAAAAAAAATACTCACTCAAATCAAGACAACTAACTATTCTAGCTGACAGTCAAACACTTGCTCAATAAATAAATAATTAACTATTACTAATCGTTAAATAGACGTCATTGTATTACATGATAAACTAATGTTAAATCATACTTATGATCATATTTTACAAACATTTCAAACTTTGAACGCTCATTTAGAAAAAAACCCAAATAAAATTGAAATCTTATTAAATCTAATAAATAAATTTATTTAAAAATATTTATTTATAATAAAAAAAAAACTCTTATAAAAAAATTATGCTAAGTCATACAAAGAATTTGAACTTTGTAAATTTTAATTTTAGATTCTAAGAAAATTTGTGTAGATTTTTTGAAAACTTATTTAGGGGCTTGGGAATTTTTGTTAAGAAAAAAAAAATGCAAATAAAAATATGAAAATAAGAAATCAAAGTAATTTAATAACAAATAAATAGAAGAAGATGTACACAAACGTGTTGCATATTAATTAGAAAATTAGTTACTAATAGCTATTACAATAATATTTATTTAGTTTAGCGTTTTGTTAACAAATTATTATTTAAATTTTTTCCTGTTTCTTTAGGCCCTTTTCCCTCCAAGCCAGCATCTTTAGATCTGTTTAAATTTCTATAAAATTTAATTGTTATTTTTTGCTAAAAAATTTTATATTTTGTAATCAATATTAATTTTTGTTATTCTAATTAATTATATTATTAATTTTAAATAAATATAAATCAAATTTTGCTTCATCATTTCACTTAACAATTAAACTATTGTAAACACAAATGTATTTTTTAATAAGTACTTAGCATTTAATTTAATTAAATAATACTTTAAATAACAATTTGACGTAATTAGTAACAAAAAAGATGATTTTATTATATTGACAAAAATTTATTAAATATGACAACAAAACTCAAAAAAAAAAAACCCAGATAAAAACAAATTTCATAGAATTTGAATTAAAAAAAAAATAGAAATTTCAAAATAGGATTTAGAGAAATAAATTCCAAGGAAATTTTTAATAATAAAAATCTATAAATGAATTCATAATAATAGCAAAAAAGATCAAAAAGATATTGAAATATGAGACTAAAGATTTTGCACAAGCTATAGACAAAAATCTCCACAATAGTTTGGTCAACTTTATAAAAAACGAAACTATAGTCGAGTCAATGTACTATAAGCTATTTATTGTCAAGATTATAGACTATTTATAGTCTATACAATACACAATTTATAGCCTAAACAATATACTATTTATAGTCTATGCAATAGACTATTTTATAGTCTATACTATAGACTATTTTATAGTCAAGACTATGGACTATTTTATAGTCAAGACTATGGACTATTTTATAGTCAAGACTATAGACTATTTTATAGTCTATACTATAGACTATTTTACAGTCTATACTATAGACTATTTCATAGTCTATATTATACTATCTTAGAGTCTATATTATAGGTCATTTTATAGCCTAGTCTATAGACTATTTACAGTCTCTCCTATAGCCTATTTTAAAGTATATACTATAGACTATTTTATAGTCTATATTATAGACTACTTTATAGTCAAGACTATATAGACTATAAGCTATTTACTATCAAGACTATAGACTATTTTATAGGTTACAGTATAGGCTATTTTTTAGTCTATATTGTAGACTATTTTATACTATAGACTATTTTATAGTTTATACTATAGACTATTTTATACTCCTTGCTATAGTATATACTATAAATAGTTATATAGTTTAGATTATAGAATCTTTTATCGTTCAGACTATATTATACTTTACAGTCTAGACTATGGACTATTATATAGTCTAGACTATAGGCTTTTTTATAGTCTATACTATAGACTATTTTATAGTCGATACTATAGACTATTTTATAGTCTTTACTATAGACTATTTTATAGTCTATACTATATACTATTTTATAGTCTATACTATAGACTATTTTATAGTCTATACTATAGACTATTTTATAGTCTATACTATAGACTATTTTACAGTTTATACTATAGACTATTTTATAATCTATACTATAGCCTATACAATAGACTATTTTATGGTCTATACTATAGAGTATTTTATAGTCTATGCTATAGACTATTTTATAGGCTATACTATAGACTGTTTAATAGTCTATACTATAGACTATTTTATAGTCTATACTATAGACTATTTTATATTCTATACTATAGACTATTTTAAAGTATATACTATAGACTATTTTATAGTCTATACTATAGACAATTTTTAAGTCTATACTCTATACTAATTTATAGCCTTGATCATATACGACTTTATATTCTAAAATATTAATTACATTATATTTTATCGTCGTTACTATAGTCTATTTTATAGTCGATGTAGTGAACTATAACATTGTTTATGAAGAACCTTCGATTTTACATTTATTCCTTGATTTTTAATTGTTTATTTTTGTTCTTTTTTTCAAATTTTTATTTAAAATTATTCCCATTTAATTATGTTTTTTTTTTTCTTTTCTTTATAAAAAATTTTCCCTATAATTTTATTTTTCTTATTAAATTCAAGTTCATTTGTTTTTATTTTATTCTTGACAAAAATATTTATGTTCTATAAATATTTTTCATAGCACAAAAAAAAAGAAAAACAAAAAAAAACAAACCAACACAATTTATTATTTGTTTAAATAATTAAATCTAAAAACAACAACAATTATTTGTTTTAATAAATTCCCACTGCAGCACGTGTCACGCAATAATCGTGTTTATTAATAATTTTACACTTGAAACTTAAAAAAATTTTAAATATTAAAACAAAAAAAGAATAAATTAAATTCACACCCATTATGGCGTAAAACTGCGTTGAGAGTCCATAAAAAAAATTGCAACAAAAAGTTCATTAAACTTAAATTAATTAAATTTTTTAAATGGTAATCTCTTCATAAAGGTTTCAATATATTTTGATTTTTTTTTTTTGTAATTTTTAAAGTAAAATTAAAGTTGGTTTTCCGAAAAAGATTTTTCCTAGTGGGATTTTTTTGTATGAAGCTGTAATTCCGACGCTTAAGTATGGTCCGTTTTAATTGATATTTTCACAGGGAATCCCCCAGTCAGGGATGATTTGTTTGAAAATAATTTATTATAAATAAAAGCACCCACAATGTTATGTTTTATATTTATTTTATAATAAATTATAATACACTCAAAAACTTTAACTAATAAGTTAAATTTATTAAATATATTTTGAAATAAATTTGTTAAACTTTTCTTAATAAACATATTTTTTTAACTAGAGTTTAATTGTTAATTTTTTAACAGCTACTTAATGAATTTTTATTTTTATATATTTTAGATTTATTACGCTTGAGCATTATAGTATAAAATCTTTATTTTTTTGAGTGTAAATAATTGCTTGTTTAATTCTTTTTTAAATGAAACCGGTTACTTGGAAATTATTTAAGAATAATAGTTTTTTGTTTAAATAATTTTTCGTCTGGTGTACTTTGAGCTCTTTTTTTAACATTTTTTGTCTGAGATCTGTGTTTGCTTTTGTTTGTGTTTTAATTGAATTTTTATTTTTTATTTGTATTTTTATTTTTTTTTTTTTTTTTTTTATTTGTATTTTTTATTTGTATTTTTTATTTTATTTATTTTTTTTTTTCATCAACATCTTGCAATGAAATCAATCTTTAAATAAATAAAGAAATCAAGACATAAAATGTGTTTTAAGTAGCTGTTTATAACAAAAAAATGTTATCATTTTTATTCCATCATATTTCAATACAATACATAAATAGTGACATTATTTGCTCAAAATCCCCGGGGAATTTTCAACAAAAATGTATTTTAATTTAAAATCAGTTAAATAAAATAGGTAAACTCAAGGAATTTATGATTAATTACACCAATTCCTAAAGGTTTTTCATGGTGCTAAACTTATAAACCACTGATAAATTAGCTGTTTATATAGTTCAATATTAACTTAAATTTTGGGACTTTAGTTACACTCAAATTAATTTTAATAGCAGGTCTTTTAAAAATATAGTCTATTTTATAGGATTTATATACTTAGACCATTTTATAGTCAAGCCTATAGTTTACTTTAAAGGGGAGAGTAAAGTCGAGGCTATAGTCTTCTTTATAATCCAGACTATTTTATATATAATAGTCAGGAATATAGTCATTATCATTATTATTATGGGAGAGAAGATAGAGAAGAGGAAAATATAGTCTATTTTATAGTTGAAATCGAAACATGTTTTATAGTGAAAAATTTAGTCTACTTCGTAGTCCAGTATGTAATAAGTTTAACTTATAAATTATAGTCAAAAACTAAAGCATATTTTTTAGTGCTTCATAGTCGAGGCTAAATTCTAATTTATAGTCGAGAACATAGTCTAAAATATAGTAAAGAATAAAGTCCAGTTTAAAGTCAACACTATAGTATATTTTATAGTCGTAAATATAATCCACTATAATATTATCCAGAATATAGTATATTTTATAGTCGATACAACAATATATTTTTTAGTCGAAAACATATAGTCTATTATATTGTAGAAACTATATTCCATTATATAGTAAAAACTATAGCCCATATTTTAGCCCAGTATATTTTATAGTCAAGTTTTTACTATAGTTGAGGCTAATATCTAATTTATAGTTAAGAATATAATATATTTTATAGTCGAAAATAGTTTATTGTATGGTCGTAACTATAGTCCATATTATAATCCAGACTATTGTCTAGACAATACTCAATTTTTCAGTCGAAAACGTATTCTAATTTATAGTCGAGAATATAGTTTATTTTATAGTCGAAACTATAGTCCAAATTTAAGTGCAGAATATATCATATTTTTCATTCGAGCCTATATTATAGTTGAGACTATAGTATATTTTTTAGTTGAGACTAAAGTTATTTTGTGGTCGAAACTATTGTCCATTTTATAGTCATAACTATGGTCTATGTTATAATTCAGAATTTATTCGAGACTGTATTCTTTTTTATAGTCAAAACTATAGTCCATGTTATTGTCTACAGTCGATGCTATTGTCTCTTTTATAGTCCAATATATAGTCTATTTTATAGTTATAATAGCAACTAGGGTATATATTTTTGTAGTCGAAAATATAGTCCATTTTATTGTCATAACTATAGTCTATGTTATAATTCAGAATTTATTCGAGACTATAGTTTATTTTAGTGTCGAAACTATAGTCCATATTATTGTCCACAATATATTATATTTTATATTTGAGACTATAACATATTTTACAGTCGAGACTATTGACTGTTTTATAATCCAATCTATAGTCTATTTTATAGTTGAGCCTATAAAATATATTATTGTTCAGACTTTTTTTTAGTTGGGACTATAGTAATATTTAAGTAGTGACTACAGTCGATTTTAAAGTCGAGATTATGGTATATTTTGTAGTCGAGACTATAATGTATTTTGTAGTCGAGAATTTTTAATAATTTAATAATATATTCCACTTTATAGTGGAGAACAGAGTCTACTTTAAAACCGAAAATAAGATATATTTAATAGTTGAGAACATAAAATATAATATAGTCGAAAAATAGTCAATTTTATAGTCGAAAATATAGTTTATGTTATAAGACACAATATGATTTTATAGTCCATTTTATAATCGAGACTTTAGTAAATTTTATAATTGAGATATAGTATATTTTATTGTCGAGACTGTAGTGTATTTTATAGTCGAAACTGTGGTCTATTTTATAGTCAAGTTTATAAATGTAGATTAGTCTAGACTATAGTTATAAGTAGTTTTGACTATAATATATAACAGTTCCCTGCTTATACTTTTTCAAAATAAACTTTCATTTTAAATCTTTATATTCATCCAAATCAGTAGCAGCAGTAGTTCTTTATATATTTTCAAATTTACTTTAATGTAGTTAATAAATAGTTCTATATAATAAGTTGTTAAACTCTCTTTAAAGGGTCATAAATTAGCTTCAACAATAGCTCTTTTTATAAGGCCAAATAAGCTCCAAAATTTATATCTAAATTGCTACTTAATAAAAGTCGCATATAAGCTATAATTATAGCTTTTATGTAGCACCAACTTAGCTTTAATCATAGGTATATGTAAAGTCGAATATTAGCTTTTATTAAAAGCTATAAAGTTACCTATTTATGTATCGGTAAATTCGCTTTTATCATAAGCATTTATACAGTCGAAAATTAGCTTTAAATAAAAGCTATACGGATGTATCGGTAAATTAGCTTTTATCATAGCTATTTATATAGTCGCAAATTAGCTTTTATCATAGTCACATATAAGCTATATTATTCCCAAATTAGCTCCAACCCTAGGTATTAATATAGTGCCAAATTAGCATATATTTAATCGCAAATTAGCTATATTAGTAGCACTTTATATAGCCTTAAGTTAGCTTCAGCCGTCGGTATTAATATAATATCATATTAACTTCTATGTAATCGCAAATAAGCTATAATAGTAGCTCTAAATATAGTCTCAAATTAGCTCCAACCATAAGTATTTATTTAATTCCAATTTAGCTTAAACAGTGGATGTTCATATAATATAAAATAAGCTTTAACAGTAGATCTTTACATAGTCCTAAATTAGCTTCATTTGTAGACGCAAATAAGCTATAATAGTAGCTCTTAATATAGTCCCAATTCAGCTTCAATTGTAGATTTTAATATAGTCCTCAATTGGCTTCTAGCTTCAGAAGAAATTGATTAGTAATAAAGCTTAAAAAAGCTTTATTATGCTTTTAACGCTTTTAAGTTTTCCTTTATGCTTTTATTTCTAAAATATTTACTCTAAAAGCTTCTAGCAGTTTTTTTCTTACCTACTTAAGTATTTTTTTGCAAAACAGTGTAATTTCAAGAAAAGATCAAACAAACAACTTTTAAGTTTTTCTAATTTTTTATATCAACTAAAGATGAGTTGTTTTGAGTTTAGTTTATTTTACTATCATTGTTGTCGTTGTATTTAACATTTTCAATAGTTTTTCTTGCTTTTTATTATAGCAGCAGCTATAATAATGTTGTTGTAATTGTTCTAACAGCTTGGCTCTCTAAATGTCTGTCAGTCTATCCGTCTGTCCGTCCGTCCATCCAACTGATTGCCTATTTAATGTTGGTAAATGTTGACTTAGCACAAAGTAAACTTTTTTTTCATTCTGTTTTGTTTTTAATTTTTGTTTCTTTATATAAATACAAAACAATATTATATTTTTTATTTCTAAAAAAAAAAATAATTTCATTTAAACGTATAAAAATAACGATAATGTTTTTAAAAAGGTTTATTTGCTCTTGAAATGCTCAACAGTCAATTATAAACGTTACTAATATAAAATTTAGCGCGCTTTAAAGAAAATTTTATATTTTGTTTAAATAAAATACTTAACAAAAAATTTACGTGATTTTTCTATATAAATAACAATTAAAGCGTTTAAAACAATAACAACAAGAAAAACCGGCGTGAGTTCTTAAGGTTTTTTTTTATTTTGTTTTACAAAGTGTTTTAAATTTAATTGTGTGACCACAATTAAAATTATTTGATTGTAAAGAAGTGTTTAGAAAAAAAAATAAATAAATAAGTTAATGAATATAAATATTTATTTATTAATAAAGAAAAATAATAATAATAAATACAATTAATATTAATTGTTTGTCAAGTTTATTATCAATTCAAATACAACACTGCATTATTTAAAAATAAAAACAAGAAACGTCAATAACAATTACTGTTATTTTGAAGTTAACAAATGTCATTTGATTTAAAGTATTAAAAAAAATATTTCTTTAATAAAAATAATGAAAATGTAAATTTAATTTTTTATATTCAATTTAATAAAAAATATTTAATTGTTTTAAAAAGTAAAAGTGTTTAGAAAGTGTGATTAAATCATTTAATTTCCTGGCGATTATTGAAAGAAAAAAGAATAATTTTGTTAAAAAATAAATAAATTAAAGAAAACATGGAATGGAGAATTTACTGGTATCGAGGTAATTATGAGTTCTTTAATATAAATTTTTCAACAAAAAATTATTTTAAATTGAAATTGAAATGAAAGGACTTAATGTTTAATTAAACTGATTTTATAATGCTTTTAATATGCACATTAGCTTGCATAATAATATTAAGGATAAAATAGCAGCTCTTTTTATAGTCTCAACTTAGCATTTATTTTATTTGTACAAATAGTCCCAAATAGTTTCAATAGTCTTAATATAGTGACATATTAGCTTTAATTTTAGGCCTACAGTTGATGCAAATTAGCTGAAAATTTAGTTCTTTAATAATCTCAAACTAGCTTTAATCTTAGGTCTTAATATGGATCCAAATTAGCTTCAATGATAGGTCTTTATAAAGTCACAAATTAGCTTAAATTTAATTTTTTCAAATAATCCCAAATTAGCTTTTATCATAGGCTTTTATATAGATCCATAAAAGTTTTCACTTTAGTTATATTTTGCTCGAAATTAACTGCATTTGTGGTCAAAAATATGCTATAATAGTAGCTCATTTTATAGTCTTAACTTAACATTAAACTTTATTTGTCAATATAGTCCCAAATTAGTTTCAATATTGGGCCTTAATATAGTTCCACAACTGCTTCAATATTAGCTATTTATATAATGATATATTAGCTTTAATTTTACATCTACAGTTTGGCCCATATAAGCTGCAATTTTAGCTGGAATAGCTTTTTTAGCTTTTTAATAGTCTTAAATTAGCTAATAATATGGCCTAAAATTTTGCTTTAATTTTAGGTCCAAATTAGCTTCAATTATAGGTCTTAATAAAGTCACAAATTAGCTAGAATTAAATCTTTTCAAATAGTCCTAAATAGTTCCATATAAGTTTTCACTTTAGTTATATATTGCGCCAAATTAACTGCAATTGTGGTCAAAAATATGCTATAATAGCAGCTCTTTTTATAGTCTTAACTTAACATTAAATTTATTTGTAAAAATAGTCCAAATTAATTTAAAAAGTAGTTTTTAATATAGTTCCATAAGCTTCAATTTTAGCTATTTATATAATGACATATTAGCTTTAATTTTAGGTCTACAGTTTGGCCCAAATTAGTTGCAATTTTAGTCCGGAAATATGCTACTATTAGCTTTTTAATAGCCTTAAATTAGCTTTTATTGTAGGTACTAAAATTGTCTAAAATTAGCTTTAATTTAAGGCCTTAATAAGGACCCAAAATTAGCTTCAATTATAGGTCTTTATAAATAGCCCTAAATGGGATTCTATAGTAGGCTTTTACATAGTTCCATATAAGTTTTCACTTTAGTTATATATTCCCTCAAGTTAACTGCAATTATGATGACAAATATGCTATAATAGTAGCTATAAATACATTACCAAATTGAAAACATATTTATAGTCGTAATTAACTTTAATTTTATATCTTCAAATAGCTTTAATCAGCATAAATATTAGCTTTAAATATCGTAACAAATAGTTCAAGAATAAGCTATAATAGCAGCTTTTTATGTAGCTTCAAATATAGTATCAATTAAGGCTTTAATTATAGTCACAAATATGCTAAAAGTACCCCTCTATTTATGCTATATCAGCTTCAATTGTAGTCGCAAATTTGCTAAAATAGTAACTATTTATATTATCTTAAAAATGCTCGAATAATAATTCTTTCAATAATCTAAAATTGGCTTTAATTGTAAAGGCAAATTTGTTATAATAGTAACCGTTTTTTATTATGAAGTATATTTGAAAATTTGCTAAAATAGTAGCTATTCATATAATCCTAAATGAGTTTTAAATTGAAAATATGTTTATAGTTGCAAATTTTCCTTAATTTTATTTCCTTAAAAAGCACCAAATCAGCTTCTTTATTGTTTCAAATAAGCTTTAATTGTAGTCGCAAATTATTTAACATCCTTAGCTTTAAAATGATGTAAAGAAAATTAAATTCATGCCAAAATCAAATGTTATTTCTTTCATGAAATTTGCTTCCAGATAAGATGATAAAAATCTACTTTAAATAGACCTGTGAATAGAAATTTAATTTTACTGAATAAAATAAAAGACTGAAGCTTAAATTTGCTTTAATAAAAAACTGTAATTAAAGCTTAGATTCGCTCTAATAAAGGCGCGCATCCACGGGGAGGGAAAAAAGGAATTTTCCCTGCCCAAAATGGAAACTCTAAGTGAAAAATTTGCACTAAATAATAAAATTTAAGGAAGTGGTTATGAAAATCATTCTTTTTTCCTTCCCCAAAAGGATGACCTACGATTAAAGCTAAAATTTGCTGCATTTATAAAGCAAAATATAACGTATGCAAAACCCACTAATGAAGCTTAAATTTTATCCAACAAAACCTATGTTGAAAGCGAGTGATTAAAGCTTATCTTTGCTGTAATTAAAGCTTAAATTTTCTTTAATCAAAATGTCTAATTAAAGCTTAAATTTGCTTCAATCAAAAGTAGGCAATAACGCTTAGTAAAGCTTAATTTTTATAATAAAAAACTTGCGAATAAAAGCTTAAATTTTGCGAATAAAAGCTTAAATTTTGCGAATAAAAGCTTAAATTTTGCGAATAAAAGCTTAAATAAAGCTTAAATTATGTTTAATAGAAAACCTTTGAATAAAGCTTTAATATCTCTTAATCAAAACCAATGATTAATAAAAAATTAATAAAAAATTTGCGATCTTAGCTATGATCTGCATAAATAAAAAACTAAGTTAAAAGATTAAATTTGCTTTAATAAAAACTTGCAATTAAAGCTTAAATTTGACATGCCAAAAGCAAATCTTATTCCTTTCATGAAAACAAAAATTTTAAAGCTCAAATTTGCTTCAATCAAAAGCAGCCAATAAAGTTTAAAAAACTTAAATTTCTTTTAATAAAAAACCAGCGAATAAAGCTTAAATTTCTCTTAATCAAAACCAACGATTAAAGCTTAATAAACCACCACGATTAAAGCTTAAATTTGATGTAATAAAACCTATGACAACATTTTAAATTATCGTTAAAAAATGATGATCAAAGCTGTGATCTTTATAAATAGAAACCTACATTAAAGGGTTAAATTTGCTTTAATAAGAACTTACAATTAAAACTTAAATTTGCCTTATAAAAATCGACTATTAAAAGTGAAATTTGACATGTCAAAATCAAATCTTATTCCTTTCATGAAAACAAAAAGTTTAAAGCTGAAATTTGCTTCAATCAAAATAAAGCTTAATAAAGCCTTACTTTTTTTAATAAAAAAACCTGCGGATAAAGCTTAAATTTGTCTTAATCAAAACTTATTAAAACAATACGATTAAAGCTTAAATTTAATGTAATAAAACCTATGGCAACAATTGAAATTATCATTAATAAAAAATTATGATCAAAGCATATATAAAAAACCTACGTTAAAAGTTTAAATTTGCTTTAATAAAAACTTGCAAATAAAGCTTAAATTTGACTTATGACAAAAGTTTAAAGCTGCTTTAATAATAACATGCAATTAAAGTTTCAATTTACCTAATAAAACCTTACCAATAAAGCTTAAATTTGACCTATTTTACAAGCTTAAAAAAACACTAATAATGACTTTTAAATAAGGCTTTAATTTACTTAATAAAACCCTATGAATAAAGCTTAAATTTGACCTATGATACAAGCTTAAAATTGCTTTCATAATGACCTTTAATTAGGGCTTTAATTTACTTAATAAAACCCTATGAATAAAGCTTAAATTTGACCTATGATAAAAGCTTAAAAAACACTAATAATGACTTTTAAATAAGGCTTTAATTTACTTAATAAACCCCTAAGAATGAAGCTTAAATTTGACCTATGATACAAGCTTAATATAGCTTTTATAATGACCTGCAATTAAAGCTTCAATTTACCTAAAAAACCCTATGAATAAAGCTTAAATTTGACCTATGATACAAGCTTAAAAAAAGCACTAATAATGACCTTTAATTAGAGCTTTAATTTACTTAATAAATCTCTATGAATGAAGCTTAAATTTGACCTATGATACCAGCGTAAAATTGCTTTCATAATGACCTTAAATTAAAGCTTAAATTCGCCTTAAATTTTCATTTGACTTTAAGGAGTTTAAGCTTTCCTTTAATATAACTTTATTAAAAATATTTCTGGCTATCAATTAATTTAAAATTGTTAATATTTTTTTATATAATTTCAATGATTCATTTCTATTATATATTTATCAATGAAAAGTATTTTTAAGTTTGAAAACTTTTAACCTTTTAATTAATATTATTACTTTAATATTAAACAATTATAAAAATTACAAATCAATTAAATCAATTTATAACTAGTACCTTTCTTTAAACTACGCAAAAATAATTATTACTTTTTTTTAATAAAAATGTTTCATATTTAAGGAATTTTTTCATTTTAACTCAATATAAATTATTTCAAATTGATAAAGTTAAAAGTAAATTGACAGATGGTTTAATTAGTATGTGAGTCTAATAATAAAAAAATTATAAAACACACAAACATTAAATAAACAATTTAAGGTACATATACATACATATATTTTTATATTCTAAAGAAATAACAAAAAACTAGATATAAAGCAGAAATAATAACCAGGAATTATAAAAGTTAATTACCCTAAAGTAAAGAAATAATTATAAAAAATATATATATTATTAACTAATTAATAATAAAAATTGACACTTAAATAGATCATTTAGTGTTGTGTAGGTATTTTTTTTAATAAAATAAATAAAAATTGAAAAAATAAATTTAAGAAAAAATAATAAGATAAGATTTTTGTTAGAAAAGATTTAAAGGGATTTTTTTTTAAATTAAAGTTAACTTTTAAAACGAAGGAATAGGTTAGTTTTATTTGTTTATTTAAAAAAAAAACAACAACTAAAACAAAATATATAATAAAATTTATATTTGTTTAATTTTATCTTGAGTTTTAATTTTTTTTTTTTTTGCTATTATTTTTATCAAGAAAAAATCTGTCAGCCGAAATTGTAAAATATTTATTGAAACAGCTGTCATTTATATGTCAATCACGTTGTATTTTATTCGCTTTTACTCTATTAATGTCTAGTCGATTTTTTTAAATTTTTTTGTTAATAAAATTAAATTGTTTTTATTTTGTTTTTATATTTTGGAGATCGTAAACCTTTTGTTTATGATTAAATGTGATAAGATTTATTTTTTTTTTCTCCTATTTCCACTGTTTTTTTCATAATATAAATTAGTCATAGACAGCTGTCTTAATAGAATTATGTTTTGGTTTTTATTTTATCAAATTGCAGGAAAAACGTGTCATAAGATAATGTTTATTTTATGTTTAAGGAATTTTTTGTTAAAGCAAAATAATATATATTTTTAAAGATTTTAATTATCTTATTGAAACTTAAATTAAAAATAAATTAAAATGAAAGCAATTTTCAAGAAAAACAAGACAATAAATACACTTAAAATAATACTATTATTAAATGAAACATGACCTGAATTAAATGAAATTAAAAATCATTAATTTAAAATCCCTTTAAAATTTATATTTTTCAACTAAAACATTTCATATCTAAATACTATAATTATCATATCTTTATATCATTAATGATCTTGATTTTTTTTTTTTTCAAAGTATAAACAAAATCATAAACATATTTTTTATAGTGTATACTTAATATAAAAAAAACCGTTATAATTTATACACGCGTAAAATTGGCATTTACTCAAATAAAATGACGTTTTTATAAACAAAAAATAAAAAATAAAAATCGTAAATAAATTTATTTTTAAAGTTAATGACATCACAGTATATAAAAAATCAATGACATTTTGACAATTACAAAAATTAATAAAATAAAAAATAATAATAAATTTTTTATATAAATAAATAAATTCTTCAAATATTTATTTAAAAAATTACATTTCATTTTTAAAAGGAAATTGTTTTAAACAAAATAAAAAATAATAAAAATTCTTAGTAAAAAATTTCAAACCTTGAGAAATGAATCTAAATATTTAAATAATTAAAAAAAAAAAATCAACAATTTTAAAGCAAAGAAATACCAAGTAACCACTGGAAAAAAGTTATCTATATTTAAACTATAAAAATATATTATAATTAATTTTAAAATCACTTTTCCAACAAAGAATTTTCCATTAAAAATTTAAAATAATTTTAAAAATGTAAACATTAAAATAAATTCTACAAATTCCACAAAGTAAACGATTACTTTAAAAAAGTAATCGTTTCATTTTCTTTAATATTTCAATTAAAATAATTTCCATTCAACCTAATCTAACCATAAAATTAATAAAATCTAAATATTTTTTAAGAATATTCTTTTGGTAATTAAATTTTATAAAAAATACCCAAAGTAATCGGTTACTTTTTAATAATAATTAAGCTTATTTAAATATAATTAAAAAATATCACAGAATTTAAATCAATTTTGTCTTAGAAATAAGAAAATTCAAAAATTTTACAAAAAATCACAATTTTGTGCAAAAGTAACCATATTTTTAAACAAGTAACCATTTATATTTAAAGAAATTCTTAGATAAAAATAGTAAAATTTTATTACTTATAAACTTAATAAATAGAAAATAGTAATAATTTTGTTGAAATTTAAACTACTATTCAAAAGTAACCATATTATTAAACGAGTAACCATTTAAATTTTAATAAATTTTAATACTAAAATAACTAGATTTAAATATTTATAAGAAAAATGTAAAATGTAAAAAAATTTCCGAAATTGTCAGAATTTTGCAAAAGTAACCATATTATGAAAAGAGTAACCTCTCTTATTTGAACAAAATTTTATATAAAAATAACAAATTTTTATTACATACAAACTTAATAAATAGAAAATGTAAAAAAGAATCCGAAATTGACAGAATTTTGTAAAAGTAATCATATTATGAAAAGAGTAACCTCTCTTATTTGAACAAAATTTTATATAAAAATAACAAAAAACTTAATAAATAGAAAATGTAATTTCCGAAATTGACAGAATTTTGTAAAAGTAACCATATAATGAAAGAGTAACCATTCGTATTTGAACAAATATTTGTATAAATATAACGAATTTTATTATTTACAGAGTTAATAAATAGAAAATTTTAAAAAAAATCAGAAATTAATAAAATTTCGAAAAAGTAACCATTATATAAAACGAATAACCATTATTATTTAAACAAATTTTTATATAAAAATAACAAATTTTTAATATTTACAAACTTAATAAATGGAAAATGTAAAAAATTTTCTGAAATTCACAGAATTTTGCAAAAGTAACCATATTATGAAAAGAGTAACCACTCACAATTAAACATAGTTTCTTATAAAAATAACTAAATTTTATTATTTCTAAGCTTAATACTTAGAAAATAGAAAAATTTCGATAAATTTTGAAGTATTCTGCCGAAGTAACCGGTTACTTTAAAAAGTAATTACTTTAGTTAAAAATATTTTCGCATTATATTTATTAAAATAATAAAACCATAGGAAAACATAATAAATTGCAGCAAAATTTTAAAAATTATAAAAAATAACCGGTTACTTTTAAAAGTAACCATTTAATTTTAAAATAATTTATGCGTTATTTTATTTAAAATATCTTTTACTTTTAGGAACAAAAGAAAATTGCTTAGAAATCATTTTATTTTTCACAAAGTAATCGGTTACTTAAGAAAGTAACCATAAAAATTTTAAATATTTTTGCTTTATTTTTATTAATTTATATTTTACTATTAAAACCCATAAGAAATTGTTTAAAAATCATTACATTTTACAAAAGTAATCGGTTATTTAAAAAAGTAACCGTTTAAGTATATAATAATTCATATACGTTTTTAAAGTTTTATATATTTTATATTATTTAAAAACCAAAACTAAGTTAAAATAAATTATTTTTTATTACAATTTTAAAAAATTTTAAAAAAGTAATCGATTACTTTAAAAAACTAACCACTCAGTTTTAAAACCTATATTGCATTATATCAATTAAATTATGTTTTACTATTAGAAACTATAGAAAATTGCTTAAAAATAATTTTGCTTTACAAAAGTAATCGATTACTTAAAAATGTAATCACTTTTGGCATTGATTTTTAAGATTTTTACAATTTATGTTACTTTTGTGTTATTTATATTATCTTTTACTATTAGAAAAATTAATAGCAATTTTATTAAAAATCAGTTTATTTTTCACAAAATAATCGGTTACTTTAAAAAATAACCGTTTCATTTTAAAAAATTTTTAGCTTTCTATTTTATAAAATTATATTTTATTAGAAACTACTGGAAAATAAAGCAAATTTCTTAAAAATTATGATATTTTAAAAAAATAATCGGTTATTTAAAAAAGTAATTTGGGGATAATTTTTGCTTTATTTTATTTAAATTATGTTTTACTAGTATAAACTGTAAAAATTTGATTAAAAATGCGCTTATTTTATAACAAGTAATCGATTACTTTAAAAAGTAACCACTTAATTTTAAGATAGATTTTTGAGATTTTGAAATTTTGAATCATTCTCAAATATTTTGGAAGCAAAAAACTTAAAAAGATCGGGAAATATAGATTTACAAAAATAATCGGTTACCTAAAAAATAACTATTTAATTTGTGGATAATTTTTGGTTTATTTAATTTAAATTATCATTTTATTTTTTTTTTTTTTCAAACACTTATGTGGTAAAAACTCATAATGCCGCAAAAATATTGTATATTTTTATTTATTTTACAAAAATAATCGGTTACTTAAAAAAATAACCATTTAATTTTGAGATAATTTTTGCTTTATCTTATTTATATTATCTTTTATTATTAGAAAAAATAAAAAAAATTATTAAAAAGTAGCTTATTTTAAAAAAGTAATCATTTTCTTTAAAGGTAACCATTTAATTTTAGCATGGGTTTTGAAAACGTTAATTATTTTCACACACTTATGAAGTAAAAAACTCATAATTCCGCAAAAATATTGATATATTATTATTTATTTTACAAAAATAATCGGTTACTCAAAAAATAACCATTTAATTTGGGGATAATTTTTGCTTTAGTTTATTTTAATTATTTTTTATTATTAGAAACAATAAAAAATTTATTAAAAATTAGCTTATTTTAAAAAAGTAATCGGTTTCTTTAAAGGTAACCACTTAATTTTAACATGGATTTTGAAAATTTTAATTATTTTCAAAAACTTATGAAGTAAAAAACACATAATGCTGCAAAAATATTGATATATTTTTAGTTATTTTACAAAAATAATCGGTTACTTAAAAAATAACCATTTTATTTGGGCATTATTTTCTTTATTTTATTTAAATTATTTTCTAATATTATAATCTGTAAAAAACTTAATAAAAATATCTTTATTTTAAAAAAAGTAATCGGTTAAAGTCAGGAAATATTGATAGATTTTTTTAAGTAACCATTTTACTTCAAACACAATTATTGTTACTACAACTTTTAAACTCTCTAGCTCATAACAAAAATATTATAAATTTTTTATCTAATTTTAAAAAAATTCTACTTAATTAAAAACACTTTAAGTAACCGGTTCTTACTCTAAGTAAATAAACATTTTTAACATTTTTCAATTGCTTCTCAACAAAAAAACAAAAGTTTTACACATTTTCTAAGTGTTCAAAAAAAAGCTTTTGATAATTGCAAAGCAACAATAACAACAACTACAAACAACATGTATGGCAAAAAAGTAACCGGTTTTTTATTGTTATTATACATATAGAGAAGTTTGCAACAAAAATTTAAATGAAAAACTTCAAAGTATTTATTTAATAATTATCACGTGCGCATGGGCACATTTTCCCTTAAGTTTTAATAATATTTTTAATACCTTAACACTCCTCTGGGACATATCAAACATAAAATTAAAACTTTCAAGTATTTAATACCCTCTAAAGGGCCATTATTTATGGTGTATAAAAAAACCCCACTTGTCTTTATTTCATAGACGTAAATAGCTTAGACCAACTCAGACGGTATTAAAAAAAAAAAAATACTTGTAAATTTTACAAAAATCCTAAATAAACAAAAGAAATCTTTTCGTTATTATCATAAAATAAATTTCATTTGAAACTTAAAATATAGTATAGTACTTTATTTAGTTCTTCCCCTTTTGTCCTCTAGGTGCTGTTTTGTTGTCTACTTATAAAGCTTATTTTATAATAATGAGGGTGATTTTATGATGGTTTCTTTTTTATTAAATATTTTTTATTTCAGTTTATTAATTTATGACGTATTATTATTTACCTTTTTTTTCTCCTCTCTTGATTAAATAAACAAAACGGTTTTATTGGTATAGAGTATATTTGTTTATAAGAGAGTGAGATGTTTAAATGTATTTATTGTGTATGTCAATGTCAGATTTACAAATAAACAAAACAACAAAAACAAATTGACTATAAACAAAAATTATTTTGAACAAATGTGTAACTAATGCCATGTGTTTATGACTAGACAGACAAGGGGAATAATAACCCAATAGGAAATTAAAAGGACGAAAAGAACATATTTATTTAATTAAAAAAAATCAGGAATAAAACTATTTTTTTAACAAACTTTACTTCCATATAATTTTTGGAAAATAAAAATAAAAAATGATAGAAATTAACATTAAATGGAATTGAAAACCTTCACCATATTACCATATTGATACCCTTCACCATATTACCATCTTACTATCTTATCGACATCATATTACCATATTACCGACAAATAATAAAATCTAAATTTTTTTCAAACTACGAAAATTTGAATATATGAAAAAAAAACAATCATAGCAGGCTTTGCTTTTAAAAAATAAACAACAA
>MINK01172550.1:0-23838 GCA_001735545.1 Phormia regina
ATTTTAATGAAATTTAACACAAATAGGTTTTATGGAAGCATAAATCCATGTGCCAAATTACATGAAGATCGGTTCATAATTGACCATATTTCCCATATAACACAAAATTTCGGGAATCAACAAAAAGTGCATAAATACATGTGAATCTTAATATCGACGTAATATTCTGCAATAATATTTTTTTATTTTCCATTTAATACAAATATATATCCATAATTGGCTCCTTCCCGAATTTTGGACCGATTATAACTTCATCTCTCGTATAACTGTTTCAAATAACTCGAAGGAGTACTTCGATACTTTTAAATATTAAATGGTATAAAAACAAGGTACCATATTATTAACTTTTAAAGGCATTGATGACGGAGCTAATTTTGTCCCTATTTTTGTATTAGTTTTGTACTTCATACGCCGCCGTTTTCATCGGCTCAAAATCAGCCGTTGAAATTTTAAAATTTTTATTTAAATTCAACAAAAAACCTAGTTTTCTATCTTATTCGAAAAAGTGAATGCATTGGATAATATAACGTATAAATGTGAATTAATAATTTATAAATGATGAAATTCTCTATTCTATTTCAATTACTACAAGTTTTTTGTTGAGAGGAAGCATCCGGCTAGCACAATATAGTATTTACTAAATTCCAGTCGAAAATTTTGAAAATTTTTGAATAATATATTTGTTTATAAAATGAATGTTCTTTTATGATTCTTGGAAAAGTTAAAGTAACTTAAAAAAGAGGTGAAAATGAAGTAAAATTAGCTCCGACCTAAATATCTCTTACATATCTCAAGTTATGGAATTACTCCAAAAATCGTTTTGGGGCCACTGTGGTTTACCAAAATTTATAATTTATTCATAATTGGTTTTCTGTATATTATGCACAATGGGTAAGACCAATAAGTGTAAAACCAATTTTATAATTGTGATAATTATTTTAATACGATTATTCATTTTACATCCACAATTTCATTTTAGTTCGTAAGGACTTTAAAAAATGCAATCTTTAAAAATGCAAATACACCTGGATTTATATTTCTCTCATAACTTTCTCAAATATATGTAGCTCACATGTTAGTCTTCTTTAACTTACAAAATTAATTTGTTAAAAATTTATTTCAGTTTGAAATGAGTTTTAAAACACTTTACGCAACACAAAACAATACTTCAAAAATCTTAACTCTATGGACTGACAGGTAAACAACAAAAAAATATATTAATTAAACCCCAATATCTTGGTGATTCATAGTGGTTTCCCAAAACAAAAACTACAACAATGGCCTACATAAAATGGTAATTACTACTTGTATTGGCGAAAACGAAAACGAAAACAATAATAACAATAACAATACAAAACAAAATAAATACTTTTAGCTAAATTCAATAAATAATTTATAAATATTTATTTTTTATTTATTTATTTCTTATTTTTTTATGTATTTTTATGTCAACAAAAGATAAATAAATAAAAAAAATATAAAAATTTACATAAAAACACCTTAAACTCGTATTTCATTTTCGAGAATTTCAAACTTTGTGTCCTTGCGGTTTTTTTTAAGGGGGAATTTTGTCAAATAGTTTCTGTTTAAGTGCTAAATATATGTCAAAAAGATAAATTTTAACTACTTATTGAAAATAATAATAAAAAACTATAATAATATTAATAATTTGAACTCAATAACAAATTTTTAAAAACAAACAATTTATTTTTTTATTAACAAATAGGTAGGGGTGGGAAAAACCAAATTAATAATTTTGTTTATTATTTGTAGTTAAACATTTTATTATTTTCTGGGTTTTATGTAGGCAATTTCAATAGAGATTTTTTTTAGAAATTAAAACATGGTAATGGCATGTAGTTACAGATGTAGTTACTTTTCAATGACAAGATTTAAAAACTGATTAATTGTGGTCTTTGATAAAGTGTTTGTTGTTAAAAAAATATAATAGGCAAACATTTATTAAATCTAGAGCAGTAAAGTGAAGAAGTGAACAGTTCAATAGCTAAAATTGTCCGGATGAACATATATTCTAAGTTCGTTTTATTTAAAGGTAAGAAAATTTCATTAATTACATTTGGATAATACTAAATCTTGAACATTTTCAGTCTAGGACTTCTGCGAGGATCAGATTCTGAGATGAAACTACTATAAGCAAGAGTGGAACCATAATTGTGTAAACATGAGGTGCAATCGGTTTCGGGAAACAGAGTGCAACTATGGTCAGGTTTTTAAAATTAATGAATTACTAAACAACTTAAAAGCAATTAGTTCTTCTAATGTCATCTGAGTAATGACATGAGGTAAGTAGTTGCCTCTAATGTCATCACCATGTTAAAATAATGGGTTATACAGCCAGGCGCGGATCTACGGGGAGGGTAAAAAGGAAATTTCCCTCCCCAAAATGAAAAATCTTACTGCAAATATTGTACTAAACCATAAAATTATAGGAAATAATTATATTTTCCTCCCCCGAAAAGCATGCGCTATATCCTCGCCTGTATATATCTAATGTGTAATAGTGTAAAGCCATTATATTAGCTTCTTAACTCATTACTTGGTTTATTGACTAATATTATCAATTTAATATTAGTCAATAAACTTATTAATGTTGCAAATAAAAAATAATACAGAATAAAAATGTTGCCAAAATCTAAGTCGGTTGTCAAAAAACCTAAGTCCAAATAATATGTTAGTTAAAATTTTATTGAGAACAAAACAAAACAGATGTTCTTTATACAACACGATAATTGGTTAGGGTATTATGAGTTGGTGCATTGATCTAAGAATGTCCATCCTTGGCTGGTTATATTCACTTAATTTCTCCCCGGAATAGAGTTTCAACACTTAAAACTAACATTTTTAATGAAATTTGATGTAAATATGTTCTGTAAAATTATTAATCTTTGTAAAAAATGTTGCGGATTTCACATGTTCAGAGCTGAGGTATTTCAAGTTGATTTGGTAGAAGTGGATAATCCACCAAAGTTGCCCATATAGATGGTCCTTAAAAATCTCTACCGAAAATACATGTGTAACTTATTTCCTTTAGCTTAGAGATATTCGGATCAAAATAAATTATATTCTCATTTTTAGCTTCGTGTTTTTTTTTTCTTAAATATTTAAATATTTTTTCTAAAATATTTGCCAGATTTCCACAAAATTCTAAATAATATTGCTGCAAGAATTATATTATTACAAAAAATCGTTAAAAAGTTATATTAATCTATAGTTGGAACTTTAAAACAATTTGAAATTTTTTGGATTTTATTCCCAAAAAGTTGGCAATATTTATTCAGTGATACAATTTTTTAATAATTTCCAAAGAAATCCTAATGTAAATGCGTATAAAATAAATCCGGAAGAGTTTGGTACAAGGGTCTCCCCACAAGCCCTATCCAAATTTTGTCAATTTTAGAATTTATTGTTTTCTTTTTGTTATGTTCTCCAATCGCAAAGCTGGGATCGACTTAAAACTATTTTAAATTTTTTAACCCCATATGTAAGGTATACCCCCAAAAAGTATTTTTTGAAGGAGGCCCCTTATAACGACAGGGTGAACATTTCAATGAACAAAATCAATTTATGAAGAAAGCTTTCCCCGAACTGAAATTTTGGACATTTCGGAGAAAGAAAATGGGAATCTATTTCATATAGTTATTTTTGAGGTAATTTCCACTCCGTTTTGGAGGAGAACAAGTTTCTAGCTGCTCTGTGAGCAGGAGGAAGGAAATCTAAAATTGGTAACCTCGAATATTATATAAGAAATAATTAAAGGAGTTGTACAGTTTTCGGAGCTTCACCTTCTTTCCACAGACAAGGTAGATACTTGTGCTCTTACAAAACAACTGGAAAACACAAGAAATAATTATGTGAAATTTTATGAAAATATACTTAACTGTTTAAAGGTAACACAAAATTATTTCAAAAATCACATTGAAATTTTATGAGAATCGGTACGTAATTTACCATAGCTGCTATATAAACCTACATCGAAGAATCGCCCTTAATAGCATTCATGATTTATATTTCATTATATTTAATTTTACATTTAAATAGTAAAAGTTTAAGACTACAACTGGTCACAGGTGTAAGTCCATTTTCCAAATTTGTATACACGTACACAATGATGTAGGGTCATTCGGACGCACCTTAAATTAAACAAATCGATTCTGAGTCGATTTCATAATGTCCCTCTGTCTGGTCTGCCGGCCTGCTGTCCATGATAAACTTAGAGGCTTGGGGGAGGTAAGTTTGCCCTTGCTGCAATTAAATAGAATATTGTCTGACCTTTAAAAATGACATCACCAATAGCTATCGTAAATTTTGATACCTGGGAGGTAGACGTGTTCTTACTCCGATTTTTTTCAAAACATTGTCTATAGTTACTCTATGTCTAAAATAATATAAGTTACAATTTTCTGACATACTTCCTTCTATTTGTATAAAATTGAAAACGGTGTGTTAGCGAAAAATGATATATGGGAGGTAGGCGGGTACTTGTTCTGATTTAAGTAAAACTTGGCTGCATCGTAAGTAATTTATACCTCACTATAACCACAATTCTGTCTACTATTCACGCAGTAAATCCGTTTTTTTTTAATTTCAGGATATATAGTAGGTGGGCGTGGCTTTAATCTGATTAGCACAAACAATATGTTTTTTCATAAAAAAATCATAACTTTAACAAAAATGTTTGCTGGGTGTGATGTGCACAATTAAAACAATAATTAAAATCAGTGCCTACTTTCAGGCTTACAAGGTTTATTTTAAAAAATACAGCAGAGATCTACGCCGACCGGCTTTAAGTCGGCTGAACCGAGCCGCCGCCGCTGTGAAAATTTGAACTTTAACATTTAAATATTAACAGCCGTATTCAAAAAAAAATTATGTATGTTTGATAAAGATTTACTAACTTTTTGTATGTAAATTTCCATAAGAAATAGTTAGTAAACCTTCATCAAACATTCATGATTTTTTTGAATATGACTGTAATTTTTTAGAAATTTTTTCATAAATTTCCTTATAATGTCGGTGACATTTTTAGCAGAGCTGCCATCCTACTTTCAAAAACACTTCAAATTGGCCTTTCATGTATATAAATTACAATTTGTAGGTATTTGAACCCCTGGTATTAGAAATTTCGGCAAATATCTTCAACAAAACAAATACAAATGTCATAAGCATAAATCCATGTGTCAAATTTTATGAAGATCGGTCCATAATTGGCCATAGCTCCCATATAAACCCTCTTTCGAAAATCACTTTAACGTGCATAAATCCTATAAAAATGTTAATATTAGTTTAATATTCGACACATATAACATTTATATAAGTTTAAATCATAGTGCAAAATTTTATGTAGATCTATGCGTAATTGACCATAGCTCCCATATAAGACCCATAGTATAATAAAAAAGTACTCATGAAAAAATTTTAAATGGAAATACAAAAACAATTTGACAGTAAGGCGAGATGTATCAATGAAAAAATTGTAAAACAGTTGTTCTTACGAGTATACTTTCTAATTATACTATGATAAGACCCAATTTCGGAAATCACCAAAAAGTGCATAAATACATGTGAATGTTAGTATTGACGTAATATTCTGTATTAGTATTTTTTTATTTTTCACTTAGTGCAAGTATAGGTTCATAACTGGCTCCTTCCTGAATTTTAGTACACATATGCAATGGTGTAGGGTATGTATGGTCGGGCTTTATTTGGTAATTTTCTATGCTGGTCCTCCCGAAATCGTCCACTAAACTTTAGAGAGTCGAGGATATCGTCTACAGTGAATTCTGTACAAAAATTTTACAATAGAGTATACTTTGGTTTGACTAGCAGCTTATTGAATTTAATTGCTGTACAGACATACCTTTTCTGTTGACATTTAAATAAATAAAACAATTTTAGAATTTTTTTCGAAGACGACATCTAATTTCATAAGCAATATTATCTAGGATTTAAGGTAAAGTATATTTTTAAAATAACTTATCCACCTAGGTAACAAAACTTAATTATTTATTTTCATACTTAAATAAAGTACCTAAAGCCGAATTAGGAAATATATAATAATTATTAAATTTATGATTGTTTACTAGAGTATACAATTAATCGTGGTTTCAGATTATTATATATGTTATTATAAATGTTATCCAATTTAAAGTTTAATAAAACAATATAACTTTTCTTACTTTCTGTAACAGAATTATATATTGTTATAAATATATTGTAATTCCTTGCAGAATCCAAAGGAAATAATATTGTCACAAGTTAAAGAATTTATAAAATTTTACTGTCTTATTCATAATAAAAATTTAAAATTTATAAACAATTTATTAAACAAATTTGTATGGAAAATTTGTCTATAAAGCTTTTATAAATTTGAAAATTTGAATTATGAATAAGACAGTTAATCTTTCAATGTCACATTATGTTAAATAAAGTGTCCCAGTAAACAAATAATATTCAGAGGAGTTAGTAAGAACCTTAACGTGGGAGCCAGAGATAGTGCAAAGTCAGATCATTCCAATAAATGTGCCATTTTTGATACCTATTTAGTGATAAGAATGTTATGAATAGTGAAATTTTGTTTCATTGGCAGTTTTATTTGGCACAAGACATTAAATGTGAATTAATACTTTAGAAGTAAAAATCTATAGTATTTATTTATTTGAATTTAGAATAAAAAAAATCATTAAAACACCAAATAACTAGATTACGGTTAATCGGTTGTTCGACAATAATTAATCGGTTTATTCGTTATTCGAAAATTGACAGTTTTCAATTATTCGAACAGTTAATCGACCAATATTTATCGGATAAGCGAATGGCGGTTTATCGATTGAATACCCTATTGTTTACTAATCCCAGCAGGTTACTAAAAGTTATTTACCCTAAGAGAACGTCCACCCCAAGATCTATTTAGTCCTTCGTTATTCACTTCAAGCTTTAGAGGCTAAACACTCGCTATTCTGAGTTTATAGGAAAGAGATAGAGAGGAAAAGAGAATACTAATCTTTCACAATCTCTCAACAATATAAATTTGTTTACATGTAGTACTTTGTTGTTGGATCATTAAATTACTTACCTGGTTCAAAATTTATTTTTTGCAAAAAAAATAAAAGACCTATAAAACTTAATATACAACATTTATATATTAATTTCCAAAAGGAATTTTTAAATAAATTCCCAATGGTTTTTATCTTCACATTTTATTTTTAAATTAAAAAGCCAACTTTTTTTTCAATACTTTTCGAATTTTACAAAATTTTTTTTTTTTGTTCATTTTAATGTTTCATAAACAGAAAATATGTAAAGAAAAAAACTGGGTAGTTTTATATATAATTTTTTTTCTTAAAGAAAAGAGATGGTGTATATTCAAAATAAAATAAAAACAAATTCATTTTAAAATATATTTTAAGAATATAAATGTATACAATAGAACCTTTCCTTCATACATTATTTTTTTTTTTATAAACTTTCTTTTATCAATCTTTTGTTTATAGCTCTTTGGCTATTTTTTTTTTTATAAATTTCTGAAAAAACAAGGATGGATGATGCATCATAATTTTGTTATATTTTTGTAACTATTTTTATAATTTTATTTGCTGTTGTTTTAAGTTGTAAATAAAACCAAAGTGTTTCAATGAAAGTTTAAGATAAAATTAAAAAAAAAATATAAAATAAAAAATATTTCAGAAAAAAAGAAAATATTTTTAAAATAAAACACATTTAAGTTTTGTTTTTGTTTTTGTATTGTATATAAATGTATATGAGAAAAAAAATTATAAACTAAATTTGTAAAAATAAAATTAATATAACAAAAAAGCAAATTAAATTACAAAAAAATAAAAAAAATACCGCTATTACAAATTGCTACAATTTTTGTTTTGTTTTTGTTTTTTTTTTTAAGTGTTACATAAAGAAAACACAATTTAAATTTAGGGAAAAAAGGTGTAAATTAAAAATAGAGGGCGGGTAGTTGTTTATGTTTATTTAAAAGAAAAAAAAACAAAAAAACAAAATCTATAAATTAAATTGCATTTGTTTTATTTTTTAATTAAATTAGGTATTTAATTTATATATAATAACCAACTAACTAACAAACTTTGCAAGCAAGCTGGCTAAATAATAATACACGAGACACCACAGCTTCTTTTAAGTTCTATACAAAAAATTGCTCTTTCTTTTTCAATTTTCGAAATTAATTGTTTGATTGTGTTTCTTTCGAAAAGAGTATTAATTAAAGAAAAATATAAACGCCTAAAGAAAAATATTTAGGCTGGAATAATGTATAACAATTAAATAAATTAATTGTAAGTTTTGTTTTTAATATATAAATATATTTTTAGGAGTGAGAGATTGTTTTTAATAAATCTTAAACAAAAAATTAAGAAATTAAAAAAGATTTAAAGTCTTTATTTTTCGTTTAAGAGTTAAAAAGAAAATAATAAAATTTATTTATATTTTTTATTTGAATGATGAGATCTTTATTAATTATGCAGCTCTTATTTTTATTTTTTCTTAGTTATTAAGAATTAACAAACGCCCGTCACTTGATAGATGGTTTTATTTAAATGGCTGCTTGCTCACTTGCAAAATTTGTTAACAAGTTTTACAAAATTTATTGTTTTTAAAATTTACAAAATTTAGGCGTTTTGTTTTAGTTTTGTTGTGTTGTTTATTGATTTTAAAGACTTTTTAAATCTTAAATTCAATATTAAATGTAAATAAAACTTTTGTTTTTCATTGTTTTGTTTATAAGAAAATATTTTTTTTAATATTAAATATAAATAAAAACTTTATATGGTAGTAAATTAAGTTTATATATATATTTCTATTTAAATACTTTCTTACACAAAAGTTTTATTTGTATTAAAAAATTACAATTATTTAATAAAAAGAAAAAAAGAAAAGTAAATTGTTAGAAAACAAAAAAAAATATTTTTAAATGTTAGAATTAAAAAAAAAAAAATATTAACAAAATTTTTAATTAAAATAATTTTCTTTTTATAGTAGAGTATATAAACGAAATTGACTATTACAATTTCATATTAATAAAATTAATATATAATTTAACAGTTGGTTAACTAAATTTAAATATACTTTTATAGGTGTTAAAAATGTTTGTTTCTTTTGTTTTTTTTTTATATATAGGTTATATACTACTACTAGAAATTGACACAAGAAAAATAATTTTTTTAAAATTCACAAAATACTTTTTAAGTAAACGAAAAAGTTTTTAAAAAAACAAAAATAAAACAAATTTGTTTAAAGTTATTTTTCGAAATTTTAAGTTTCGAAAAATAATTTTGCTTTACTTTAATGAAAAGAAATATTGAATTAAAAATCTATTTATTGTTAATAAAATTTCTAATGCCTTTCTCATTTGAAAAATGTATGAAAACATTTAAATAAATAAATTAACAAATTTAAATTTTTTTGCATAAATTTAGTTTTATTTGTTTAATTTTTGTTTATAAATTATTTTAAAAACTTTTTCAAAATTATTTTAATTATTACAATATTTTTCACAATTTTACAGTGAGATTGTTGTTGTTATTTTTTTTTTAATTAAACAGAGAGTAGAGAGAGAAAATCTCTTAAAATTTGTACTTTTTCTTTAAAAACAAAAAAAAATGTTGATTTAAATTTCATTTTCTCTTTAAAAGAACTTTTGCTGTTGTGTGTTTTTTGAAATAAAGAAAACATAAATTGGGTTTTTTTGTAGATGTTATGTTTTTAATTACAAATAATAATAAAAAAAATAATTATATTATAAAGGTCAACGGGCAAAAAAAAAAACAAATATTACGGTATTTTTCTATATAAGACAAAATCAATTTTCAATTAAAACTATTGTAAGACAAAGTGATACTTTTTTTTGCAAAAATTATTTTCAAATAAAAGGAAAACAAACATTGAAACACTCAGATACTATTAATTAATTAATTAAATATTATTTTTGTAGGTGTGTAGTTAAGTTTTTTTTAAGATTTTTTTTATAATATAAATTTTTTGATAGATTTTTTTTTTGTATTTTTTTAATCTTTTTTTTTTAATTTTTGTTTGGGTTTTTTAATATTTTTTTTATATTGTTGTTTTTTCTAAAGATTTCTTTTTCCACTTAAATGTAGGCTCTAGTATTAAATTATTTATAGATTATTTATTTAATATTTTATGTTGAGCGAACCCAAATATATTCAAGAAGAAGAGAGTGTTTTCCAAATATAAATAGAAACACGAACTTTTCCGAACAAATAAAAACGCTCAGACAATAATTTCTGCAATCCCTACAGTTGCTGGTCATGGTTAGAGTTGTAGATAAATAACTTCAAGTGTTGTAGCCCAAAGGTATTTTTAAACAGCTCTCGACATTTCTCCAACAACCATTGTGGATTGTAACAGCTGTCGTTTATGAAAAAAACAAACATTTGTTGTTTAGATTGTTTTGTTATTGTTTTTGTTTTGTAGGTTCGGAACTACATCACTCCTGGATATGATGGTCCGCTTCCAAAGTTTTTTTTTGTTTTTTTTTAATTTTTTTCTTTTTATATAACTTTTTTTTGTAGATTTTTTGTAGATTTTTTCTTCGCTATGGTAATAATAAAATTTGGATATTAAACTTATTAATGGTATTCATCTTAAAATATCATGTTGTTTCATAAATTTATATAGTGTTTTTTGTAGTTAATTTCTATAGCTTTTTGTGTTTGCTTTACAACACTCTTTTGCTGCTATTTTAATTTTTGGGAGGGGGTTTCCAAAAAAATTAATAAATTTAAAGAATATTATGATGCACTTTTTCTTTTGATGTTTTACAAAATATACACGCATCTCCTGGGTTTTTTTTTAAACTTGTCTTAAATCCTAGTACGAGTCAGTTAGAACGAAAAGAGTGAAATAAAATTTTAAAATCTCTGCAGGATATGTTTTTTTGTTTTATTTGTTCTCAACATCCACTTTCGTATTTAGTTTGCGCCTTCATGTTTTTCCAAAACTTTTAGGCTTCCTTCCATAATTTTTTAACAAGTTTTGGCAGCTTTGTGCTTATTTTTTGTTTTCTTTTTTTTTCTGCTCCATTTTTTCGCTCGCATACACTAAATACTTTGTTAAAGGGGCAAATTTTTTGTTTAGTTTGATAGAAATTAAAAAAAAATGTAAATTTTTCTCTGTAGCATATTTCATCCTGGTTTATGCTCTTTTTTTATGTTGTGTTCTTAATGTTCTTGTTGTAGTCTGAACTCGTACTAACATTGTTCGAATATTGGAATAATGGGTGAAGTTGGCCAGTCCTCCTCTTCTTCGGAACTAATACTTTCGGTTCTGAAATTACAATAAAAAATTTATAAATATTTAGTAAAACATTTTTAATTATAATATAATTTATAATAGAATTATTATAAAAATCTCTAGGGCCTAAATTAGTTTTTTCTTTTTTTTTTTAATAAACTAAAAATTTAAATTCATTATCAACTATCACAACATAATTATTTTTAGTTTTAAATATTTATAGTCTTGTCTTAACTAAATAGGTCAACAATCATAAACAATATGATCAAAATAAAAACAAGCAAAGAAATTGATTTGCTAGCTAACGAGAAAAACAAACAAACAAATCACACGAAAAAGAAACCCTCCAGACAACAAAAAGGTAGAGGGTACAAGAGTTCGCCTATTTTACCATAACAACAAAAATAAAGTGCTAAATATTAAAACAAACACTTCAGAGTAAAATTTATCACCTAATGTCCATAACTAATAAACGTGATTATGAGTTGAAGTAAACAAATACTTAATAATTACAAAAAACTAACGTCAAAGAAAGAACAAATACAAAACAAAAAACAAGATAACAAAATAATAAAAGAAAATTTAGTAGATAAAAATATAGTAAAAATATCATGTAAATTTTTTCTGTAAATGCTTTGTTAGGAAACAAGTTTTAAGAATCACTTTCACTTATGCTAGAAAGATTTTTTTGTTTGAAATAAACTACAAAACAGTTTAAACTGCATTTTTTACAAATATATTTTTTGTCCTTAAAATCTTTATAAAGATTTTAAAATAAAAAAAACATAAATTTTCTAAAATGCACTTGTCATTTTTTTATATATTTTTTATTTATTTATTTAAAACAAGAACAAACACCTTTTATTGACATCATTAAAATCCAAACAAGAAAAAGTTTAGCCAGACTAGAAGAGAAGGTGTGTTTCATTATTTATTGACGCATACAACACAGAGATAAATACAAAACTTTCTAAATATAAAAAAAGAAATAAATTGCGACAATAAAAGTGCAATGAACTTGGAGAAAAACTTGTTGATATATAAATAAAAAAAATGAAAAACAAAATAAAAAAATCAGCAATTAAACACAAATATATATAGAATTTAAAAAAACAAATTGAAACAGCAACAAAAATTGGCAATAGAAACATTAAAAAAAATAAAAAAGTATAAACTTTTTATCAAGAGATAAGATAAAAAAGAAATATAACAAATAACAAACTAAATGATATTTGAATTGCTTTTAGTGATCATAACTATATTTTTTATGACTTAAAAATCAATTACTATTTCTTCACAGAGACAGACAGTATGTGTTTTTGTTATAAATTTTAATTTTACATTTACAAAAAACTAATTATGTTACGTAAATTAGCCACTTACTGTGCTAATAAAGCTAAAGTGTGTACGGATTTTTTGGTGCATAGTACAAAAATTATTTAAAAATTATGTTTTAAATATATTTTAATAAAAACAACAATCTATTATTTTAATATTAACTTATTTTTTTATGATTTACGTAAATGAATTGGCAGAAATCCCCAAATAACACACCTCCCTGCTCGCAGATTTCTAACAATTCTTTATCATCAATAGCAAACAGTAACAAACCCAACAACAAACCAATATATTTATTTTGGTTTTATGATGTATAAAAGATTTCAAAAGTTGTTTTTGTACACAAGTTTACACACATACATATATATAGAAGATTATATACATATGTTATGTGGGTATGGCTATGTTGTATATTATTTATATAGGCTTAGCAAATTTATGATAATAATTATAATAGAAAAACAAAACCAAAAACAAACACATCTCATATACATATTCCAAAAACAAGAAAGTCTCATGACAATGTTAATCACATACGCCACCCATACATGCACACATTAACAAATAAATCTTTTAATTTTTATGTTTTATTTTTGCTTAAAAAAATGAAAAAAAAAAAAAATTTTTAATGGAATAATTTAGAAACTTGTTTATGCCAGCAGACAAAGTCACACTTTTTTTCCTAATTATTGGTGTTGTTGTTTTAAAAATTTGCAATAACAAAAACATTAGGTAAAATAAACTGAAAATATCTACACGAGTAAAGTTTATTTATTTGTTTGTTTATTTGCCAGCAGTTTTTTTGTATCGATTAGAAAAAATTAATTAGATTTTATTGTCTTAACCCATTTAAGGTAAAATATTATCATTTTCTTTATAATGAACTTCATAATTGAATTAATCAGAAGAGAATAGTAAGATCTCCACAACCTTAATGTAACTACTCATTCAAAAGCATTATATTTAAATAATAATTCTAAAGGGCAACAGAAATTTGACTTAAATAAAATTCTTTAAACAATTATGTAAATCACACCTTTGTCGTTTGAAAACAAAATTAAATAACAAATAATTTTAAAGTTTCTAAAAATAGGCAAACCTCAAAAACAATTAAATAACAAAGAATTAAACTAATCATGTTTTGTAGTTTATTAAGTAAAAATAACAACAAGAGCATACAATTTTTTATTAACGTCATTGTGTACACGTTTTTTAAACACTAAGTATTTTCGAAAATGAAAATGCAAATATAATATCAAAATAAACGAAAACAAATAATGGAAAATTTTACGCTTTATAAAGAAGAACAATAACAATTGAAATGGCTAGTAAATATTTATATTATATTCTGCTATGAATACGACTTTAATGTTTGAATACTATTAGAAAATA
Organism: Phormia regina; assembly: GCA_001735545.1. Classification (NCBI taxonomy): domain Eukaryota; kingdom Metazoa; phylum Arthropoda; class Insecta; order Diptera; family Calliphoridae; genus Phormia; species Phormia regina. The sequence goes on from MINK01172550.1 coordinate 14,029, forward strand.
AGGACCGAGCACAAAAAAAATTGTAAACAATTTAAAGTTTATAACTTCTTTTGTATATTAATACCATTAAAATGTTTATTTGTTTTCAAACTTATTATTCTTAAAAAAAAAAACTACAAATAAATTAAGAAATAAAAAGTAAATCTTACCTGGATCGTAAACCATCATCCATAGCATTAGTAATGCCTTCATCAATGGTGGGCAGGTCTGTTGAAAAACGATTGGTAGGACGTAGTACACGTAATGTGCGGCTAGATAATTTCCATACCAAACGTTGTTTATAGGGTTGTTTATTTTGTCCATTATAATGAGACAAAATACCCGAAACAATACTAAAACCGCAGGTGAAAACACGATCGGGAATCTATACAAAAATACAAAAAAATATGATAATTTCATTTCTTAAACAAAGTTTCTTTTGTGAGTTTCTGTTTTTTTATGAAAACTTACCCTCATATATTGTTGCAAGAAGAGAATGTATTCAAAGACATGCTTTAGTTCAGGACTACCACGTGTATATGATTCCTTAATGTGAAAATCTAAATGCAAGCATATCAATACCAAAGCTAAAGTGGATGGTGTTATAACTGTTGTCTTCACATCGCACAGCAATATTTCCAAACGATTTTCCAATTCTTCCAGTTTGATGAGTTGCTTATAGAACTCAAAGAATTGACCGCCAATTTCTTTGGCCAAATTACGGAACAGGGCATAGTAAATGCGCAAATAACTGACCGAAGTAATGGGTGCATGACCCATTTGAACGCCCAATTTATTGGCAATTACACCAGCCATACGTTCCAAATCGCCAGCAGTGCAACCACACTAATTAAAATGAAAACAATTTAAATATTAATAATACATTTTTAGCAAATTATCGAAAAAATATAGATATAGAGTTAAAAGTAATTTTATAAAAGTACACACACCTGTGATATTGTTACCAAATCTTCGGCGGGTATAGGCTTCAAATTCAATTGTTTTATGGCCAAATGGAAGGAGGCAACACTCATGCAGGCCATATGTTTGGGTTTAACAGCCATGCGATCCAGAAAACGATCCACTAAACTCATGGCAGAGAATAGAACATCGGAGGGTAGCTCATACCAAATTTTAAGGCAACGTAAAACATAAGCGGAGCCATCACGACCACCAGCTGTAACTTCACGCTAAAATTTAAAAAAACAAAATATTACAAATTATTATCGCAATTTTTTAAATTCATTTCATATATGAAAAATGAAATTAAATGACTTTACTTACCCTTGATTCTTTAGGCAACAATAACACAGTATGATATTTATCCTGTAGAGCATCATATTCCTTAAGAGTATTGTAAAGCTCCTCAGATGACATCGATGTTAGTTCATCTTCCAAATTGTTATTGCTACTATTATTACTATTATTCTTCTCATTGTCCGTTAACGAAGGCTCCATGGTTTGGTCCATTAGATTAGGTGTGGTTTGATGTTGTTGTTCCAGCTCAAATTTCTGATAATCCAAGCCAGCAGCACCCGGTGTTCCATACCGGCCCTCGTCAGACATCCTCATCCACTCAGTTCGCATCTCTGCAGTGTGGCTGCTGCCATTAATAGCCGCAGTATTTGCAGATTCAGCTGCTGCCGCCGCCATCGCCGATGTTGTTGGCATCTCATTCATATGAGCGGCCAACATTTCTCGGGCTTTAGCCGAGGTACTGGCCTGCTCTTCATCCATTTGATGATGACGATAGGCTGTTGCTGAATTATCTGCTCCTACCAGGTCTTCTTGTGGCTTTACCGACACAGACATCGATGTGCTCTGCTGCATCAACTGCTGCTGCTCCTCCAAAATGCTGTTAAAGCCGTAGATGCTGTTGTTCAGTTCTTGTTGATGATGATGGTGGTGGTTATACAAATTACTGCTATACAACTCCTCGGGGGCGTATTGTTGATATTGCTCTTGTTCGTTGTTGTTAAGAGTATTTGTCAGACCACTATCAGCGACGGCGTAATTGGCGGCAGCAGAGTAGCGTACAGGGACAGACATTGTGAGGGCTGGCCTAGTACCTATTTTAATTTGTGATGGGAAAATTTTTATGTTTTTTTTGGGAAATTAACAAAAATTTCTATATTTGTTTTTTTTTTTTTTCAAAGAATTCGTAGTTACTTTGAAAAAAGTTTTCTAGGCCTTTGGTTTTTTCTTTATTAGATTAGAATTGTTTGATTTTATTTTCAGCTTATTGTTTTTTTGAATGCGTTGCACACAAAAAACAATGGTGATATCAGCGAGTTTAATTTTAAATCTCAATCAAAGAATACAAAAATTAAACTCTCAATCTTTTTTTTTGAGAATATGATTAATAATGAATTTTAAAGAAACTAAATTAAGCTTTAAAACTTTGATTTTCTGTTTTAATTATAAAAAACAAGTTACCTTAGTTTTTATTTTAATTAAAAAACTAAAAGGTGCCCAACCTAGTTATTCTTTAAATATTTTTTTTTTTTTTATAAATTTTACCGAAAATAAAACTTATTGTTTGCTACTTGTTTTGTACACACTGGTTAATTGAAAAACAAAACTACTTTTGTTTGTAAATTTTCAATAACCTTAGTACTATTCTTTAATCGGTTTTAAGAAGATTTTGATTTTTCTTCTAAACCAATATTTTCAACAATTTGCAAACAACAAACAATATAAACCCTCACACTATGTGAATATTTCTCTTTATTTATAGAGATGTTGACGTAGATTTGTCCCAATTTATATATAGTTTTTCTATTTATTATAGGCGATTTTTAAGTACGCTTTTTTATTAAATAAATTTTATAAAATTTTTTTGTTGAAATTTTATAAAATTGACAAAAAGCACAAATTGTGGTTTATTATGTTTTTCTCTTGTATTATAACTTTTTCTTTGTTAAGTTTTAACGATAATAAACTCTTGCGCTTTTTTTTTTAAATAAATTTCTTTGCTTAAAAATTTATTCTACAAGTTTTATGTTTTTCAAATAAAACTTTGTAAGATGATGTATGTTTAGATCAACGTAGTTTAGTTTTAGCTAAATTATAATATTGCTTTCTTCTTTCTTATGTGTAAAAACTTACAGTCTGTGAGAAGGAAGGAGGTGGGATAAAAATATAAAAAATAATTAGTATAAAATTTAAATAAAATATAAAATAAATCATAATTGTGGGTGGGTGGATATATATTTGCTTATTTTTTTTCTTTTCTGGAATAATAGTGAAAACTCAATAATTATTAGTGGTAATTGAAAAAAAAAATTGTTAAATAAAAAAACAATATTAGTGCAAAAATTAAATATATTTATAATAAAGGGTAAAACATTAATGTAAATTGTCTTAAGTATTTTTTTTATTATAATTTTATTGTGTTATAAAATGTTGCTTTTTCAAGGGCTATAAAAGTAAGCAAAATTATTACCAAGAAAAATTTGTATGCCATTTATGAGCGATAAAGGGAAAAAATCATTTAATTTTTAGTAGAATATTTTCCTAAATCAATTAACTTATAACAGAAAACTAAATTCTTTAATTATAAATTTTTGAGTATGAAAAAGGATATACAGTAGTTGACAATATAATGGAAACTTTTTCGAAATATTTAACAAATATGGCAAAATCCTAAAGCAAACATTTGTATTTGAAAGTATTTAATTAAAATCTGATAATAAAAATCAAACTAAAAAGTATTAAGTACTGCGGTATTGACAAAACAATGGAAACTTTTAAACTTCTCTAATAAAGAATACTAAATCAAAAATAATATTATGAAAATCGATGTAAAAGGCATCATGTTTTACAGTTATTTCAATATTTGTTTTATTCAGATAATTATTCATAACTTATTTTTGTAATCTTTACGTATAATAATAATTAATTATAATTAGACAGGATAATCTGATAGCAAGAGAGTTTAAGAAATGCCCAAAAATTACTCCTCGGGAGGTAGTCAATAATCTAAAATTGGAAATAAGTACTCGGACAGTTAGCCGCAGGGCAAATGAGGCTGGCCTCGGTTATTATCGTCCTGTGAAAAAACCTCTTATTTCTAAAAAGAATCGCTCAGTTCGAATTCAATTGGACAAGACAGACATGGAATACTGTCCTATTTTCGGATGAGTCCAAATTTAATTTAAGAAGCAGCGATGGGAGAACATTTGTAAGACTACCAAAGGGAAAGAGATTGGACCCAAAATATACTAACAAGACAGTTAAGTTTGGTGATGGCAATATTATGCTATGGGGATGTTTTTCAGACCAAGGTATGTTTCAAATTCATATTATAATGGATACTATGACCAGTATAGGATACATAACAATTTTAAACGATGTAATGTATCCATACGCTGAGGAAAATATGCCGATAGTTTGGAGATTCCAACACGATAATGATCCCAAACACACCTCTGGGGTTGTAATCGAGTGGTTACAATCCAATAAAGTGTCCTGTCCAACCACCAGATCTCAATCCCATAGAAAATCTATGGAAAATAGTAGATCGCCAGAAAGGAAGATTAATCGGCTGCGATTATAAGGGAATGGCAAAATATTTCAAAAGAGGCTATTGACTCTTTAATTGGTTCAATGCATCCTCTTTGTGAAGCAGTACTTAAAAACAAAGGATACCCAACAAAATACTGACTTATTTGAAAACTTCAGACCATTTTGTTTTGTATTATTAGAATTTAATCATTTATGTTGTTAATTTTTGTTTATTTAAGTAAATAAAAGTATATACAAATTATGTACTTAAAAAAATTCAAATTTTTTTTAAAATTTATTTTTAGTTTTGTGCCATTTATAAAAAATTAGGAAAAGTTTCCATTGTATTGTCAATTTTTTGTATTGTTAATTGAAAAAATATAACTAAATAACTTTTAGATAATAATCCCCAAACTTATTTTTTTTATTTTGTATTCCAATTTTTTTGAAGATAAAAAACGTGCCAATAACAACAGTAGCTAGTATTCATTTTCAATGACAAACAAACCACTGACAGATACTGTAACAAATACTAATTTAAAATCGATGACATGTGTAATAAATTATAAAACTAAACAACACAACATTTTATTTGTTCTGTGTACAACAACTACTACAAAAATAATAATTACTGCAGCAGTTGTCGAGCAAATGTAATAAGTGATCGATAAAAAAAAACGACTGCTTAACAACAAATATTGAAATAAATATCTTGACAAGCTGGCAGAGAGAAATATTATTTAGATAATAAATTTTGTACTAATTTATGATACAAAATCCATTTTAGCAAAAAAGTAAAAATGTATATTAATTATAAAAAAAAGTTCCCTTAAATCATATAAACTTTGGGCTAAAATAAAAAAAAAAAAACTAATCAATAAGGAAAAAATTATTTATTACAAGTTGTACGGCGGAACATACAACAAAATGTATATTGAATAAAACTTGAACTGATGATGGAGAAAATATAAACAAAAAAACAAACGAGATATTTAGCACGTACGCAGCAACATAACAACATAAACAACATAATGAAGAAAACATAAACAAAAACATAAAACAAAGTAAAAATAAAAACACACAAAACCAAACAAAAATGAAAAACTTATTACAACACCCTAGTTGTTTGAATGTTTTATCCAAGAGTGTGAAATGATAAAGAATGAGAAAAAAAAGAAAAAACAATTAAAATATAAACATTAACGAATTATATACAAATGTTTAGATGGAATTGAATACGATGGGTTGGTTGCACCATTGCAGCATTAGATGTCAGTCATCTCTAATTGAGTTGCATCCATAACAAAATACTTAAGGCGTTGATTGCAATTTAAATTAAAAATAATAAACTAAAAACAAGAAAACATTTTACAAAAGTTTTTTTTTTTTATTTTATTATTATTTCTCAATGAAAAACTTGTATGTTTGAATTGTCTGTCCGCCTGTTTCTTGGTTTATTTTCCTTTGTATTTTTATGCTTTTCTAGGCATTTTATTTTAAAGTGTAATAAGAGAGTCACAGTCTACTTTGTTAATAAAATATGTATAGACTTACAAACACAAGTTGTGTGTTTTTGTTTTTTTTCAATTTCATAAAGTATAATGAAATAAAAAAGTTTATAATTTAGGTCGCGCCATATAATAATTATAATTACTTATAGGGAAAAAAAAGTATTAAAATAAAAAATTAAATTGAAAATATATGCTACAAACAAATCAAAGAGTTGTAATATCTAAAGAAATTCTGTTTTCTTTAATTTAAAGAAATATTGAAATAATTTATTAAGAAATTTGAAACAATTTAATCAAGTATTTTTATTATTAAAGCGTTTATTTTTTTTTTTTTAGATTTAATATTTAAATTAAAATTTTCAAAAAAAAGTCTTATAACTTCATTTCCTTAATTTTATACTTTGTTTAATATATTTTTATTTTAAAAATAAAAATATGTTAACTACTTGATTACAAAATAATACTACGTTTTAAATCTGCTAAAATTTAATAGTCAAGACAATACTTAAAACAAAATAAACTAAATGCTTTGCAGAGTAATTTAAATTAATTATAATTAAATATTGCTTTGCTGTATTGTGATTTATGTTTTTTAACAAAATCGAGTTTATTTAATTATGTTTAAAGATAATAATATATAAAAAATGCTTCCTTGGTTAATTTTCTTGTTTATTACCTTCTAAAAATTTTAATCAAGGTTTTGTTTTTTTTTTTTAACGAAATAATATTCAACAAACGTAAAGTTAGTTAACTCTGAATTTTAACAAATATATTAACAATGAAAAAAAAAAAATACAAAATGTAAAGTTCATTAACAAAAAAATTCAATGTTATTGACATTATAAAAGTTTAATGCATTTAACAAATAATGACAAATTAATACAAAATTTATATACGCTGTTAAAAAAAAACAAATTAAAATCGGGAGAGTGAAGCAGTCTCAAGGGGTTCAAAAAACTCTAGAAAAAAACAAGGTTATAAGTTAAACAATACAGTTAAGAATTAAAAAAATATATAAAATATATAAAGCCAAGAAAGTTGTAGTTTAGATATCGTCCTGTGAAAAAAAACCTGTTATTTCTAAAAAATCGCTTAGCTCGAATTCAATTTAAATTGGACAAGACAATCATGGAATACTGTCCTATTTTCGGATGAGTCTAAATTTAATTTAAGAGGCAGCGATGGGAGAACATTTATAAGGTAAAGCGATTGGACCCAAAATATACTAACAAGACAGTTAAGTTTGGTGGTGGCAATATTATGGTCTGGGGATGTTTTTTAGGCCAAGGTATGGGTCCAATTCATATTATAAAAGATACTATGACTTGAATACAGGATACAGAACAATTTTAAACGATGTAATGTATCCATACGCTGAGGAAAATATACCGCTAGTTTGGAGATTCCAACACGATAATGACCCCAAACACACCTCTAGGGTTGTAACCCAGTGGTTACAATCCAATGAGATACGTATTTTGATGTGGCCTGTCCAATCATCAGATCTCAATCCCTTAGAAAATCTATGGGAAATAGTAGATAACAAAATACGGACTCAAAATTACGCCAGAAAGGAAGAATGGTAAAATATTTCAAAAGAGACTATTGACTCTTTAATTGGTTCAATGCATCGTCTATGTTCTATACCTACAGATTTTAATGTTTATCATTATTTGAATATATCGATTAAAATACAACTCTGTATAAAGCGTAAGCTTTTTAATAAACATCTTAATTAGCTAAAAGGCTGACAAAGCTGATATATTCTATAAATATTAAATAAACTTTATTTTTTAAATCGGTTACTAAGTTTCAAATTGAAAAATATAATTAAATCTCAATATTTCCCAATACAAATCATAAGTATAATATAATTGTATTTTAAAATGGCATATTCCTAACAAAGTTCAAAAATATTTGTTTAATAAATATCCAGCTTTTTTAAACAAAATCTAGCTTTTTTATTCTGAATGTCCAGCTTTTTGTGAATCTGGATCTGGCAACTGTAGATCGACTCCATTGTGTGACGACCTACTAGAATTTTTAATTGTTAAAATTTTTTACCAAAGTTTTTAGTTCCGTAAGTAAATATATTACGTTTTCTATGTTTTCCAGATCCGTTAGATTTTCGACGAGTACAGCATGAAATTTGGAACTCTTTGGAATGCTATAAAGTCCAGTATACTATCTAACAAATTAAGAGAACGGGCCCAAGTTGCAACGAATAATTTTTAGAAGTTGAAGTAAAGTTTTTGTACTTAGCAAGGAACTGACTTTCACAGATTCTCTTACATAATTTTTCCAAGTGTCCTAATATTCTCCAACGATGTAACTTTTTAATGACTTGCGATTATGGTTGGAAAGTTGAGCCAAAGGAATTTGCTAACTGTAACATCTTGGACAAAATATCGAGGGGCAATATATAGTCTAGATATGGGAAAATATTTTCTGTATACATCACGGTATTTATTATTAGAATTCTATACTGTAAAATTTTCCAGATTTAGATATTATTGCACTCAAGTTTTTCTCCCTTAGCTTACAAACCGCTATATTTTCTCAAATCTCTGATTTGCGGGTATCCTTAAAGAAAACTGGTCCTATTCAAATAGCAATTAAAATTGGTTTTGCTTATATTCTCTACTACCGAGCACTTTACCAAAAGTTTTACATAGCCCTGGTTCACACACAGCAATTTTGCTTGCCGCAATTCCAAGTTTATGGAAGAGAAAGGAGAAGGGAACAGTAAACATTTACATTCTCTTTGCTTCTCTCGCCTATGAAGTCAGAATTGCGGCAAGAAAAATTGCTGTGTGTGAACCCGGACATACTCTGGGTAATCAACATTGTAGTTTATGTCATGTTATCACACAGTAACTAAAAGATGATTTTGCAGAATACTGAGATAGTTGTCTTCAAATTTCCCATACATTTGTATTCGATCCTACCAATAGTTTAGGATATAATTTATGATTTATTACCCCATTGTGCCAAGGATAACTAAAGAAATTTGTAATGATTTTTTTGTTTTTTTCTTTTAGAAATCAATTTTTATTTAAATTATTTTTAAATATATTTAATATATTTAGAATGTAATCTACAAGTTGTTTTTTAGAGGATCCATAATTTTCCCTGGCACATACTTAAGCCTCTTTAAATCTAACATAAACCATTTTTATTAGATTATTTGTATTTATTAATAAATCTGATTTATATCTTCAAATTGTAAAAGGCTTCCATTTTAATTTTAAAACCATTATGTATCATAGATTTTCATCAATTAATAGTTATTTTTCTATATTTTCGTTTAACAATTTATCATAAATTTGTTGCAAATTTAATGATCATCTAACAATAGAGAGGCCAAAAATATTATTAGCAACTTAAATGTCATCACGATAACAGCATAACATATGGTTACTATTAATATTTAAAGAAATCATTTATTAGAAATCTTCGACTTAAAAAAAAAGGCCAAAACAAAAACACTAGGCTACAAGAAATTTGAACAAATTTAACAAATAAAAATCGATATAAAAAATCTCTAGAAAGATCAAAATTGATCAAACTCAATTGTTGTCCTGTGTTATTTTTTTCTCTGATATTTACTCTGTATTTAACGCACTAAAATAATAATGGTTTTAAAAATAAAATTCAATTGAAAGATCTAAATCTTAAGAATTATTATATATGTATGTAATATTTCCAAAACGTGCCTGCAACATGCAACTTCAAGTTAAATTCAAATATACAGATAGGGACAAAACTATTTGTACACCCCATGCATTTCGTATATCTTTAATAATTTATAAAG